>JBBPNO010000165.1:0-45018 GCA_038090915.1 Boletus eberwhitei
CTCTGAGCGCGAGATGGAGGCGGTGAGCTCGAACGGTCTCTTTGCAGGGACTGTGCGCGGAGGGGTCGGGGTGGGGGTGGGGTCAGAGGGCGTCGCGATGAACTGGGTGTGGAGTGCGGCGTCAGGCGCGTGCGAGAACGGACAGAGCGTCGGGTTGGCGCAGTCCGGCCTGCGAGGACACGGCAGCGACTGGAACAATCCCAATGTCGAAAACATGGCGCAAACCAAGAAAAAACATATGATTACAGTGGGTTCCCAAAATCGGAAATTTTGGAAGACCTCTTTCGCCTCCTCAACGACTTTAACTTTGACCGCAGTCGCATCGAGTATGTTCATTTTCGCTCCGAGTCTGTCACCGCTTAAATATGAAACAGGGTCCCAGACGTACCCATATTTCGTACGCCTCCATGAACCACGCTTTCCACCAATCAGGCTTTTGGTCTGACCTCAAGTCCTCAAAATGGGTCGTCAACCCCGGTACTTCATTTTCACGCGTCCGCGTTCACTCAGACTTATCCACAGCCAGCTTCCTCGCTCAAGCTCCTCCTCGTACCCATCATTCTTTATATTAATTGGGAGGTTCTTGCCCCCTTCGTCGCCCAGGGCCTCCCAAACCCGTTTAGACCCTTTCTTTTAATCTCTCACCGCATCCCCTCCTCCCCGGGCTCGGACATTCGATACAGAAAGGGTTATCTCGATCTCGTCTTCCTCGTATACCACATCGTCTTTTTCTCCTTCGTCCGCCAGATCATCACCATCAACATTTGTCATCCCATAGCGCGCTATTTCGGCATAAAACGCCTTACTAAACTCAATAGATTCGGTGAGCAGGGATATGCCCTCGTCTATTTCACGATCATGGGTACTTGGGGTTATGTGAGCACCACATTCCCTCTCCTCCAGCGCGCTTCATGACTCTCCTGCATAGCACATCATGTCTCACTTGCCAACATACTGGTACCAGACGGAGCACTTTTGGCGAGGTCACTTCCGCCCTTTCGGGGCGCGCTCTTACCTCCTGACACCCCCTATCCATAGGTTATCCTTTCTGGGATATGATCCCTCACTTGAAGCGATACTACCTCATGCATGCTGCTTACTGGTGCCAACAGCTCATTGTTCTTCTTCTCCGCCTCGAAAAACCGCGCAAGGACTACAGGGAACTCGTTGCCCACCACTTTATCACGCTCTGGCTCATTGGGTACGTCCCTGCTTGATTCAGCAGGTTCACCACTCACGTTACCTCACAGATGGAGCTATCTAGTCAACATGACGCCCATTGGTAATGCAGTATATATGAGTATGGATATTCCGGATGCCTTTCTTGCCGTGAGTATCTCCCTAGTTATCCCCCTTATTTTTTTTCCTCACCACTCGCGATAGTTCTCCAAGATTCTCAACTACTTGCAGTTCACTCGGGCAAAACTAGTTACCTTTATAATTTTCCTTTGCATGTGGACGTCAGTCATATTCCTTGTCTGTTTGTGTGGTCATCAACGTATTGTGTGGCAGATACTTCCGGCACTATTTAAACATTGTAATGCTCTGGTCGGTGTGGTACGAATTCGACCTCATTCCGTGAGTACTATCACACCTTGGTTTTATGGCACCTCTAACGTCCAATAGTGAGGCCACCCGAGTATGGGCACCGCAGTCAGGGGCTTGGCTTGTTTGGTGGATGAAGTATCAAATCTTTACTCCCCTCCTGGTGCTCCTGATGCTCAATCTATTCTGGTACTATTTTATCTTGCGCA
This sequence comes from Boletus eberwhitei, assembly GCA_038090915.1. Lineage (NCBI taxonomy): Eukaryota > Fungi > Basidiomycota > Agaricomycetes > Boletales > Boletaceae > Boletus > Boletus eberwhitei. The sequence continues at coordinate 1,755 of JBBPNO010000165.1, forward strand.
TCGCTCTGAGGTCTGTTATGCCATACTGCTATCCTACATCTTCTGATATAGGTTTTTTTAGGTCCCTGCAACCCTCTACCATGACGGACGATAGATCAGATGACGAGGATGACGGTGATGCTGACGGTGATGTCGACCATGAAAAGGAAGAGTGAACACGTTTTTCACGAGTAGCCGCACGTTTCTCAAGACCGACAATTTGAACACTACGATTTTGTCTTTCGTATACCCGCATCATATCGTACAGTAGAGACGGTTTGAATTGAACATCGCACGACCCACCTCGCTCACTCCCCATCGTCGGGGTTGCTGTCTGAAACGGTGGACTGAGTCGTGTCAGTGATGGGTCCAAATACACCTTCTTGATCGGAAAAGTCGTCGTCCTCTTCCCAAGCCTCAAAGTTCACCCTGACACCCGCACCCGTTTGTGGTATTCCGGGATTATTGCCTGTTCGATTCGGCCAGCGTTTCTCTCGTTGCATATCAATGGGATCCCCAGAAGCCATGGATTGGAGTGCCAACATTGTGTACTGTGCGACATGTCAGCGATGTATTTCGCCGATAAAAACGCCAACCTACATGCGCATCGTTCCCTGCGTTGTGGAGATGTGTCGTACTGATTTGGAGGTGTCTACAGATGCGCTCTAGCGATCGGCGGTTACCGCCTGTTTCACCTTCGAGGGCAGCAAAGAGGTCCGAAGTATCGATGATGAAGGTGCCATCTTGAGGGAGAACATCTGGGAGCATGAAGGCCATGTTGGGTAACGTGACGTCCACGTTCTTTGACTTGAGATATCTGTCATTCACGTTAGACGCACACGTTGGGGAGAGATGGCGAGCACACGCACTTGATATCCTGGTTATTGTCGTGGAAAATCAGGAAGAGCGGACCAACAGATTGAAGATCCGCAACGAGCGTCTGGATGCGCTTCTTGAACGTCGCCTTGTTGACTTCCTCGCTCCTACCAAACGCAAAGTGCTACTTGCGCGTTCACGGCGGATGCACGCAGATAAAAGAAAATCAACGTACTTCTCTATGATCTGGGACGAACGTGTTGGTATAATACTTATGTTCCTTGACGATGAGATGGCCTTGTTCTTCGATCTGCTGATCGTCCTCCCAGCGGACCGTGCTCCACCCGAACTCAGTGAGGAGGTTATGATCCCTATCCCACGCCTCGAAATCGAGGGCACACCAGACGCCGCGTTTTTGGGACCAAAGGAAGCGCACACGCTCGAATATGTCGCGGCGTGTATTGAGGGTCGGATCGACACCCTTGAGACGCTTGTTGTTTTTCTCGATTTGCTGTGGGGCGATCAGACAGGACAAGATCAGTCGCGAGCGAGGGGGACTAACCTTGAGGGCTTTGCGAAGGTCCTCCTTGGTGCTAAAGTGGACGGGGGACACGTGCCTGAGACTCGACTCTGTGAGGAGACAGTCGGAATAGGGCAGCGGGATGGGGTGCTGTGTGAGCTGCATTGCGTGCAGCCAGTATCTTATGTACTCGACCTGGGCGGAGGAGAAGAGGAGGCGGGTTTCAAAGTTTTGGAGGGTGCCCATGTAGAGTTCTACGCCCTGGACGCCATCCTTGTGAAGGGGGTGATCTTGGTGGACGAGGGCATCTTGGGCGAGGGCGGCCTTGAGCGGGCTGCGATCAAGTGGATCAGGGAGGGCCTGATGCCTGTACGCTGCTGTGAGCGATGAGCGCGACAAGGATGAGGACGATGGCGCGTACCATTCAAAGAATATGTCTGTGTAGCGATAATAGCCAGTAATTACAGGCGACACCATACCAAGTACCGAAATGGAAACTCTCCCTCGCGTACACTCGCACCAACTATGGCTCAGACCGTGCAGAAGCGAAAACGTCCTCAGCCAGGCAACGGCGACGACGACAACGACGAGAACCAAAACCCGTCCTCGGCCCCTCCAAAACGGACTAAACCGTCCACAGCACGCAAGAGCACCGGCGGTGGACCGCCCGTCGCGTCCTCCTCCCGCGACAAACGCCCCCGTGAGCAGCGTCCACAGTCTCTCCATGCGTCATCTAACCGCCACAGGCCAATCAGATGCCAACGAGCAGCCTGGTCAGCGCAAGAAGCGCCGCTATCGTCCCGGCACCCTCGCACTCCGCGAGATTCGCAAGTACCAGCGCAGCACAGATCTCCTCCTCCGCAGACTCCCCTTCTCTCGCGTCGTGCGTCGCCGTTTCGTGTCGCTCTCTCTCCCTCGCACTCACTTCACACGTCGAAAACATATAGGTTCGCGAAATCGCCGTGGATATGATGACCGACACCAACTACCAGAATGGTGAGGTCGGCTTGCGTTGGCAGGGCACCGCCATATTGGCCCTGCAGGAGGCGACAGAGGCCTTCCTCGTCCATCTCTTCGAGGACGCGTGCGTGACTTCCAAGTTGTCCCTTGCCCTTCCCTCCTGTGACCCTTCTCCCCCTAGAAACCTCTGTGCGATACACGCCAAACGCGTCACTATCATGCAGCGTGATATACAGCTTGCCCGAAGGATACGTGGACCATGGGGTGGTCTTGGTTAACTTGATTTCCTCACAACCAACACGCGCCGTGATGTACTCTTTCAGGTCCAACATCCACTTTAATAACAACAAACCTTGGATGTAGGACCACAAGAATGCATTGTACATTGTAATATAGATCTGAGCGAGGCAACTACACAAATATGTTGACGATGAAAGCGCAAAACCCAATAAAAATGCATGAAATGGAAACATGTAGCATGGAAATCAGTCCAACGGGACTGCAAAATGCAAGGGAAAGCGGTGTTGCTGAATGCTGACAATGTTCCAAAATCGTCCAGACAATGATTGAAAAGAAAGAGGAGCCCTGCGTCAACCGGGAAAATTTAAGTTAAGAAATATCCGTACTGTGCGTTGACGACGTGTGTAATGACTTTAGGTATGAATGTATCGTTGAGCATGGTTCCGAGGGTGAGGGTATCAAATGAGTGTCTCCGAAGGAATGGCTGCAAACAGCAGAAATGCAAGAGTGTTATGCCATGAGGAACAAGAGTAGTCTTCTATGATGCAGCAGTCCGCCGACGCACATGCGCAGGCGCCACGGAAGAATAACCTCCGGACACAGGTCCGAACGACGATGTCGTTGTCGGGCTTTGTTCAGGTGGAATCCAACTCGACCGTTGCGGGCTCCTCTGCGACGGAGCGACACGCATGGAGACGGACGCTTTACTACCCCGTACATCATTGTAACTTCCTGATCGAGGATCTCCCGGCGTCTTTGCCATCCGACTCGTATCGTTACTGGAACGTCTCTGGTGCGACCCAGAGGAATGGGGGCTCGAATTACGACTGCTGGAATTGACCCCTTCAGAGCTGTAGTTCCTGGGAAGCGAACTTGAGCTTTGTAGAGGGGAGTGCTGCCCTGCTAACCCAATATACGAACGAGGGCGTGCGCCATACTGATTCATCATAAACGGGGGAGTTGGAGGAAGTAATGGCATATCCACCCCATAAAATGGAAGGCCATTGACCGTCGGAATAGCAGGCATTGGGGGAACGGGTGGGGTACTCGTCCATGCGTAGGGGTTAAACGAAGCCCGCGGATCGTATGACGGATGGAGCGGCATCCCTTTTGTCGAGTCTGAGACCACAGACATGCGTCTACTGCTACGTCTACCGTCCCGGCCCCTGACGTCCTCTGATGATGCCGTATGAACAGAGTAAAGTGAAGGCGGTCTCGAGAAACTGTTTTGACTTCCGGGCGTGGCTGGTACAGAGCTTGAAGGGGAACCCTCATTACGTGAGACGGGCGAGAAAACCAACTCGGGTGTATACTTGTGTGACATGCTCGACGTCCGAAGCGAGGCAGGCATTGAGTCTCGAGATACAGAGTGAGTGCGGTCAGAAACCCGAGAAGCGGATGATGCGGACTCGAGCGGACGTCCAGCACGAGAAGCTTCACGTCGTGCTCGTGTGGCTTGAAGTTCCCCAGCATAAGCACGCTCCCGCTCCTCTGCCTGCTTTCTCGCCAACTCTCTGGACCTTCGTAACTTTTCCATTTCTATTCTTTCAGCTTCCCGACGAAGACGTTCTTCCTCCCGGACGACATGGGAAACAGTGACCGGCTGCTGCGGTTTTGACGGCTCAGTCAGGGATATCAGAGGGCGCGGGGGAGGGTGTCGGGGAGCGACAACCCTCGAAACTCGATTTTCCTGCGGAGGAGCGGTTGCTCGACCATTCTCCATTGGAAGCTGTGCTGCCCGTTCCCGACGTTCCCGCTCTTCTCGGAGGAATCGAGCCTTCTGTTCCTTGTTCTTCCGGATGCGAAGGACGTAGCCCAAGGGTATCTGATCGTCCTTGCCGTCATCATCCGCGAACCGAACTCCTCGTTTTGGAACGGGATCGTTGGTGGTTGCAGATCCAGAAGTCGTCGGCCCATGAGGTTGTTGTGTGGGTGACGGAGCTGTGGACAAAGCTAGCGGGATAATGCTTTGCTGAGGTGAAGGAGATAGTTGGGCGGGTTGCGCCAAGTCGGATGGGGGAGAGAGCGGCTCCAATTCCAACTCTTTGGTTTGAGTCGCAGGAGGATCAAGATCTACGGTCGGAAGTCTGAGCATCCACAGTAATGTTAAAAGGAATGTACCCACTCAGAGCCAAAGGTGGCAGTGTGAACTCCAAGGCAGGATCGAACGCAATACCTGCCTCCACGTCTTCGTCACGCTCCGGCAGCGTACCAGCCAATAGTTCGAGTGACTCCGAGAACTCCAACGCAGCCACCCCGAAGTGAGACCCCGGAATTCGAGTGCGGATGATTTCGCCGGAGTCCGAATGAGACCAAAGCTGAAGTCTATCCTCAAAGCAGGGACGCAAAACCCAATTCTCGAGGCCCCTGCTGTGAAAGCTCACCGAATTGGCCGAAGGGAAAACATCGACCTGAAGATTCGGCTGTGTTTCTCGTTTCGGAGAAAGCGGTTTCGCTGCAAGCGAGGCAATTGATGATTCAGCGGAGGGAGATAGACGGTCCAGATGGGCTAGAAGCGATTTTTTGTGCAGTTCGGATTCCAATGTCTCACGACGGCGAAGACGTCGGGATTTATTGGACGAGCGAGGGAAAGATATGGTGCCTGACAACTGGAACAGCGGGGGCGAGGCGGACTCATGCACAAGACTGTTCATGATCATAATGCGTGCATTAGCACGCGCGGCGGCGATCTGTTGAGGGGAAGAGGATAGGGTGTGAATATCGTCAGGGCTGCTGTACGAGTCATCGAACTGCGAGGATGCATCGTCCGTTTCGTTGGAGGCGGGCTTCTGAGGGCGGAGAGCGTTTTGGGATGATTGCCAAGGGGGGGGTTGGTGTTCCTCGGGATGATCGCTGATTGCAGCGTTCCTTCCCCCTAACCATGACTTCCAACTGCCCTTCTTGCTCGGTGTGCGTGGAATCCCGTCATCGTCGGGAGTGCGGAGGGTAGTTGAACCACTCGATGAGGAGGACGATGAGTTTGCAAGGTCGCTGGCGATGAGGGGGGGCAGGGACGGTGGGTCTGCCGAGGAGAGATGTTTTCTAGAGAGGGAGGGAAAGACCCTGTATTTCTTTTGAGCGATACGGGTGGGGGAGGCGTCGTCGGCGGAGGAGGGGGCATCCGACTTGTCGCTGCGCCTGGAGGAGGCGACGAAGACAGAGGCCAGTCTGCGCATATGGTGGTGGTGGTGGAGTAAGGAGCGATGGGGACTGTCCGGGTGATGTTTAGAACATTACAAATGGGACTGACATGAGTCCGAACGCTCGAATAGGTGACGCGCAGTGCTTGAATACGGCAGCTCCCTACCGAATTAGCCGGCAACGACGAGGACAAAGGACGACAACGAGGTCAACCTGCAGAGCGCTCGGGAGAGTTTTTCGTTCGCACCGACGTGTGAAGTGACCACTCGATTTCATAGATCCCCAAACTTGCATAACTAGCTTGGACACGTCCGCCTGCTATATTCATGTATTGTCCCCCAGACACCCCCTCCTCGGCACCTAAACTCCCTCCCCATGCCACCACCGTACCAGTCGTCGCTCATACCGCTCCACCAACCCGCACACAAAATTGCAGTCGGTTCCTGCCCATCGCGCCGACTTTTCAACGACCATTTGTAGATCTCCACAAAGATTTCCAAGCACATCTTTAGCGTCGTAGATGGTGTACATGTCCCCCGGCTCAAGGATGCCGATATCTCCATCATTTTTCTTTGTTGATGAGAGTCCTTGTCCCCTGAGACAGGGTTGCTTGCCTGGCGTCAGGTCTGCTGTCCCATTCGCCAATGGAAAATAGTTTTCAACAACACGGTGTTCTGTTTGCGCATGACCATGTGCAATCAGCCCCACGTTCGTCCCGGTCCTCACGAGACCACTCACCATCCCTTTTTGGATCAATCAGTACCTTTTGGCAGAAATCAAGATATTCATCTAGGTCAGTGTCATCTAGATCGCCTACAGACCTGCAGTACCGAGATTAATCTCGCGACACAAACAATAGGCGTCATTACAAACAGTGACACTTGGGAGCCAAACCGATGGCTGTTGACACAACTTTCCGCGTGACCCGCTTCCTTGACGGCCGCCAGGAATTCAGTCACGGCAGGAAATGCGCACGCCGCATCATCGGAACTTCTCGGGAGTCTAGAATAACATCAGTTTGCGAGCCGATCACTCCACGTAAAGGTCCCCTGCCTTTGTTTCCCATCCAACCCGTACACGAGTTTGAGCACCAAAATGGCAGTAGCAACGAGAGAAATTTCGGGCGGAGGATTGTCATGCTTCCGGCTGTCCGTGTCTCTTCTTCGGCTGCTAGATAGCGAAAACGCCGATGAACCTTGGAGGGATAATCCTAGAGAAAGCACGTTTCCAACGCTCTTTGTAAGGACATACAGCATGGCTAAACAACGACTTCGTCGCTCAGGGATTCCTTCCTATAGTGAATAAGCGAGCGTACGAGTGCCACAGAAGCATTCTTGCACGACACGCCAAAGGACTGGGGCACCATTGAGTTCCGGGATAACGATGTCAAAAGTGTCATAAAATCGGTTAGCGAGACGAGAGGCAAGGCGATGCAAAGACAAGGTTTTTGGCGCATACTACACATGCATCGCTTAGCATCGGCGTAATTGATGAGAGTAAAGTCATACATGAGGAGACAATGCCTGAACAGCATGTTTTGTGAGGTGGCGTGTAAGGGACGGTGGGAAGAAGCGAACATGGTCAAGATACGGAAGCGAGTGGGATTCGATGGCACTGCGTAGCTGGATCAGCATCATCTCATGTGCGATGATAAAGGTGAGGTTTCGACTTGGCTTACTTGATGAAGTCCATGTAAACGACCGGCAGCCGAATGGTCCAGCACGCAAGAACAAGCACTGCAATCGTATTCTCAGGCCGATCCGCACGGCTTACAAAGGGATTTTTGGATGGAGTGTGCATGATGTTCCTAGCACGAGGTTCGTCGCCGGAAGATCCGTCGTCTGACGAACTGACTTCGGAATTTTCTTCTAGGAGCACTGCAATTTCTGGGGCAAGCAATTCATCCTCGCTCGAAGAAGAGTCTGTGTCAGGCACGGGAACAGCGCTCTCTGGAGGTTGGATATCCGCATCATTCTCAGGTCTCGATTGACTACGGTCCCACCTTCCGATCTGCTCGGGACCACGTTGAATCCCTTCCTGCTCGCGGGTGTAGTGGAAAGGTTCTGCGGGTAGGGGACTCGGAACGAGATTGAGATGGAATACCCACAAGTCCCTGCAAATCGTCTGACACGATGGATATGCTTATAAGACCGGCAAGTCCTAAGGGCCGACATACCTCAAACTCGGCAGGGAGATTCCAGAGTGCTATCAAGGCCGCTACTTGTTTCCGAAAGAGCAGTTGGAGACACTGATAGTAATGAAAACGGGCTCTGTCGCCATGATACACTGGATCTCCGTGATCAGCAACTACGGTGAGTGGGTCGAGGATCGCGTACGTTTCGGGTCCGCTCTACTCGCCCTTTCCTTCTTCTTTCGATTAGACTTGAGAGTACGTTTCCTCATCATATGAGTTCCCACGTCGTCAGCCTCTTCGGACTCATTGATGTAATGCTATCATGCACGAATTGTATGAAGCGCGATGATATGTCATGTTGACCAGTCCCGCTGAGAGTGCTCACCTGAAGAACATGACCCTCACTGCAGGTGACCAAGCCTACAGCATTCTTCCGCCATTGCCGGGACCCACATATCAGGCACTTCTTACGGGGCGGCATCATGAAGGCTCAGGAATGTAGTAGCTCAAGTTCAAGTGAAGCTGAATTCAAGTCTTAACCGTATCACGTGACCTACACGTGCCACTGCAAAACGTCTCAATTTTCTGTGTAAAAGTTCTAATTCCCTTGTGCACTTTCGGTGGCCTTGATTCCTTGTCGCAACTTCAATAGTCCATAAGGCGAGAAGATGAGGGTCTTCTTCACTGTTGCCTTGCTGGCGGTGCTGGCGACAGTGGTGTTTGCGTGAGTCGCTTTTTCATGGGATTTCATGGACGGCTAACAAAAGTGGTCCACTGTAGATGGACGAAAGTAAGTGAGCTAGAAAGGAGCTTGATTGACAGTTATATTCAGATATGATTTCCATCTCAGGAGGATCATGAAATTTTTGACATTGTTGGTGCCCTAGAAACAGCCGAAGGTTCGTCTCACTGATGTTAGACACCTGCCCCGAGCCCTGAAAGTGTGTTGTGGCATTATGCAGGCAAGGGAACGACGTTTTACTCTTGGCTAGATGTCCCTCCAACGGCCACTCTCCCGGAGATCAACAAAGCATACCGGAAGAAAAGTATGCAGCACCAGTCAGACCACTCCGCTGAAGGACTCCACAAATGGCTAATGGTATCATAGTCCTGATAAGAACCCGGGTGTGAAGGGTATCCAAGAACGGTTTGCAAGACTTGGCGTTATTGCCAATATACTGAGAAGTCCCGAGGGCCGCAAACGGTTCGTGTGGTCGTCCCCAATGCATAAAATTGCAGTTAAAATTGGGTACAAGATATGACTTTTTCTACAAGAACGGCGTGCCAAAATGGAGGGGTACTGGATACTATTACTCGAGATTCCGACCGGGACTTGTGGTAAGTACAGCGATTGTGTTGTGACAAGTGGCTAGCTGGACAGTATGGTTTGCAGATGGTGTTGACATTCTTGGTGATTTTGACAAGCGGGCTGCATTATCTCGTGCAGAAGATGAACTACACACGGGATCTTGAAAGGGTGCGCCAGACGGTGCGCGGCGCAAGGTTGGCAGCGTGGGGACCAAAGATGGTGCCGTTGGAAGGGCGGCGCAAGGTGGGTTGGTTTCAATGCTGTGTGACCCTAATGGGGAAGGTTTAGTGGCATGACAGGTCAAGGTTAACCTCGGTGGTGGACCACGAATGGACGAAGAGGGCAATATAGTGCCCGGGAAGATGATTGATATGGTCGTGGATGGCAACGAAGTTTATATTGTAGGTCGGGCGATGCTACCAGGGGACAGATTGACGGATGCTATACATTGACAGTACGATGGACCAGGGGTACATTTACTTGACGAGTCGTCACCGATTCCCCCTGCGATTTCGAGGACGTGGTTTGTGTCCTTGGTGAGTGGGCTTGTGCGAAGAAAGCAGCCGGGTGAAAAGGTGATAGAAGAGAGCGAAGAGGACAGTGAGTCTGGTGGAAGTGGTGCAATGACAGCGGTTGGGGAGACGGGGAGACGTGCACTGGCGAGCAAGGCTGGGCGACGGCGACGGCAGGCAGTGCGCAAGCGGTAGAGCGGGGAAATAGACTTTTTTTTTTTTCTTCTTTTTTTTTTCTCCTTTTTGTAAATTTCCAATAATTACACCGGTCGGACCTGACAATTATATCATCGGAAAAGGGAATGAGCGGTCAATTCTTATCGACCAATCGGAAAACAGCGCAGTCCTTCAAAACAAATGTCAACAGGGCTCATCTCCCGCTGCTTTTAAAGGGCGAGTTGGTATCGCTCCTCCAGCCGTACTTTCTCCCAGATGTCTTCCTCTCTGTACACTTACCGCAACGATCTGCTTGCCCCCTACCTTGCTCTTCCACAGGGCGAAAAAATCCAGGCCGAGTGTACGTCCCTTCTCTCCTCATTTCTTCCATCTTGCTCAGATCTCCCCAGATGTCTGGATTGATGGCGATGGCGGTCTCCGCTCCAAGACCACAGTCTGGCCCCCTCCCGTTCTCACACCTCCTCATTACTGATATCCGTCACAGACCATCTCCAAGAAGGTGACCGACATAGGTCAACTTCGCATCTGGGACTTTGATGGCTCCTCTACCAATCAGGCACCAGGGGATGACTCCGATGTCTACCTCCGTCCTGCCGCGATCTTCAAGGACCCCTTCCGAGGTGGTGAAAACATCCTTGTCCTCGCAGAGACCTACAATAGCGACGGTACTCCTAACAGAACGAACCACCGCCACCACGCTGCCAAGGTCATGGAACTCGCAAAGGATGTTGTACCTTGGTTCGGTCTCGAGCAAGAGTACACTCTTTTCGATGCCGATGGTAACACTCCTTTCGGCTGGCCAAAGGGTGGTTTCCCTGGTCCCCAGGGCCCCTATTACTGTGGTGCAGGTATAATAATTTCGTCTCCCGCACTCCCTTGATCTCCCCTCATCAATCATCCTTTTAGGTACTGGAAGGGTTTTCGCTCGTGACCTCATCGAGGCTCACTACCGTGCTTGTCTTTACGCTGGTGTCAACATCAGTGGGATCAATGCAGAGGTTATGCCCGCTCAATGGGAGTTTCAGGTTGGTCCCTGTGAAGGTATCGCCATGGGTGACCATCTCTGGATGGCACGTTTCCTCTTGATTCGCATCGCCGAGCAATGGGGTGTCAAGGTTTCCTTCCACCCGAAACCTCTTCAGGGTGATTGGAACGGTGCTGGCTGCCATACCAACTACAGCACACTCCCCATGCGCGAGCCTGGAGGAAGGAAGCACATTGATCAGGCGATTGAGAAGCTTTCGAAACGTCACAACGAGCACATTGCTGTGTACGGAGAGGACAACGAACTCCGTCTCACCGGCCGTCACGAGACTGGTCATATCGGTGACTTTAGCTCCGGTGTTGCTAACCGAGGTGCTTCCATCCGCATCCCGAGACACGTGGCTGCGCAGGGCTACGGCTATATTGAGGACCGCCGTCCCGCTTCCAACATTGGTACGTTCCAGCCCCTGGTTACCGTATGGCTTGTCTTTCTTACTCTCTTTGGAAAGACCCTTATCGCGTGACAGCCATCATCGTGGAGACCACCTGCTTGGACAAGTAAGCGTCGTTGCCTGAGGTGTAAGATATGTATGAAGCAGAGGGGTAGAACCAACATTATCACTATACCATTTACACGATGGTTTTGATATTATTTCCGTGGATGGACGCTATCTTTGATCTGGATGAGTCACTCAGTCACACACCGCTGTGGAATTTCTCCCTGACACCAGCATGGACAAGAAGCTCACCTTGCCCGCCTTTCTTGTGCTCCTGACCAGCAACAATGTCCCCGTTCCAAAGGCAATGGTTGTAGCTAGTAAAGTGTCTGTCTCGTCCATGGCTTGACCTCAGTGCCCTCCTCAACTCACCCCAGGTTCAAAGATTACAACACGCCAGCTCTTCTAGCCCAGCTCGACGATGCCAAGTTGCAGGTACTCGGTGTCAAGGACAAAGACCTTTGCAGGCTCGTCCTCGCCGCGGTTCGCAAGGCCGGATACACTAGACCCACCAGAAAACCGGAGTCAGAGGGTCCTGTGCAGCCCATAGCAGGGCCATCGAGCAGCAAGCCTTCTAGTACCGTGCAAACATTAGTACGCCACTCTCTCTGATGCGACGTGCGAGTCTCAGGGTTATCCATCTCGCGTAGATAACGCCAAAGAAGAAACGCAAACGCGATGACGACATGAACGAATACCTGCCCGTGCCGTCGGACGAAGGGTCGGCGTATGGAAGTATGGATTTCAACGATATCTTGGATGAGGAGGTTGGCGTTTTCATCACTTATTGGGCATCTTCAGCCGTGCCAAGTACTGATGCGTGTGATGAGGTCCTAAAAGTGAAGAGTACGGTGGTCAATCGCGCACCGCTTATGACTGCATGGGCAACGATCGTTGCGGAGCGTCTCGGTTTTGAGAGGGAGGAAGCGTTGAGTATTGGTAGGTGCTGCGTCACCTTGTCCATAGTTCACCACCTTCAAACCTCTCTTTCATCACTGCAGGATCGGTGTACACGGAGATGAACGCAGTCGCCAAGGGTCTCTCTCTCGGGATCATAGACCAAAGCAGGAAGAAAGAGATCGAACCCATCCCAGGTGGACAGCAACCATACGTGGATTTGATGGGCAAACGGTGAGTTCGTCGTGCTCTCCTTCAACGTACACGTCTCGCCCCTCTCACTGCGATTACTGCACAGAATGTACGTACGCTCGGGTGAACCAGTGTTCACGCCATCTTACTGACTGGATATCCGGACAGACCACTTTATCAGACCCAATCGTCCAAGTGGAGAGCACTCGTCAACGGCTCGCCTGCCGTTCCAAGCACTGCGTTCTCATACATCTCTCGCGCCTTTCGACAGACTACACCACATATAGTCGGGGCGTTGCGCCTTTTGGCAGAAAGTTATCCACCCCAAGAGCTTAACAAGGTCGGGTTTACACTTTATGCCGATTTTAGACCGACAGTGGATGGATGGGGGGAGAGAGGGGAGGTTCGCTGTGAGTATATATTGTCTTTGAGGAAGAAAGGAGGGGGAGAAGCGTCGCAGACACACGCATCAGATGCCCGGCGTGATAAACAAGAACTCCCACTGAAGAAAGCACGAACATTTTCTCTGCAAGAATACGAGGCTACCCTCGATGATGACTTTGAACTCGACGAAGAAAACCTTAGTAAGTGAGGCGTATGGATTCAAAGTAGATGCTGAAGGAAGGTACTGGTTTCGAGCGTATAGTAATACCTTATATCTACATCTATGTATGTATGTAACAGGTCCAAGCACCAACCTATGTATCCTAGTACCACCGGCAAGAAACAGGACTCGATCCCTTCATAGCTTTTTAATGACAGCCGTGGTGAACTCCGAAGTCGTTGCAGCGCCTAGAAAGGTTGAGCCAAGTTTTCCCCAAAGCAAGATTTACTCACCGCCCATGTCTGCAGTGCGGATCTCACCTGCATTGATGACATCGAATGTTGCACCCGCAATGCTGTTAGCAATGGAATCGAGGCTGTGGCACAGTTCAAATCAGACAGCTAACGGATGGAACCGGCTACGCTTACCCGAGATGTCGAAGCATCATGGTGGCACTGAGAATCATGGCTGCCGGATTTGCACGGTTCGTTCCCATGATATCAGAAGCTACGTGTCTGCATCCAGGCTCGAAAAGAGCGTAATCCTAGAGACACGTTGAGCCATGTTGCCCGAGTCATGAAGGCATGTACATACTGATCCGATGTTACAGCCGGGGACAATGCCGGGTCCACCAACAAGCGCCGCTCCGATGTTGGAGATAATTGCGCCGTACAAGTTAGGCATAACCATGACGTCGAATTGACTCGGCTTCGCAACGAGCTGCATGGAACTAGAGGAAAGATAAGAGGTGCACTTGACATGACATTCGTGGGGTGACACACGTGTTGTCAATAATCATGTCGTTCGCCTCGATACCTGCAGATTTGTATTCTTCTGCCACTTTGCGGAACGTGTTCAAGAAAAGCCCGTCGCCCAACTTCATGATATTGGCCTTGTGAATGCAAGTGACTTTCTGCGAATCATGCCGCGTCATGTCCAAGGGTGGTACGGTAGACCATGGAAGCATACCTTGCGGTCGTTCTTGAGGGCAAAGTCAAAAGCAAAGCGAGAGATACGTTCTGCCTTGGCTCTCGTCATAACTTTCAGGCTTTCGACGACGCCGGGGTAACTCTGATGCTCCAACCCCGAGTATTCACCCTCGGTGTTTTCACGTATGATGGCAAAATCGACGTTGGAGTGACGAGTAGGGAACCCAGGCAAGGACTTGCAGAGTACAACCGAGGCGTAAATGTCGAGTTGTTGACGCATGGCGACGTTCCAGGAAATATGGCCGGACTGTGAGATGGGGGTGAAGAGGATGCCTTATCGGCAGATCGGTCAGCATTGTCGACAGAGATGAGGATATGGATATGTTTACCCTTCAAGCCGACGCGGTTGCGCTTCAGACTCTCCATGGCCTGTTTGAAGAGGTCCTCGCCTGCAGAGGACATGCCGGAGACATTGTACTGTTCCCACTCGATGGGTGCGTTGACATAGTCGAAAATCTCCTTGACGGAGTCGGTGATTTCAGCCCCAATACCATCACCGGGGATGAGCGTGACCTGAGGAGAAGAATAAACGACGTGTGGGGGTTGAAGGTGTTGTGTGCTTACAGTGTAGACACCACCGTATTTCGTTGGGGACTAGGCGATGTGAGGTCATGCACAAGGCACTCGATGTGTGACTTACTCGTTGCGTCACCCTTGGAAAACCGGCAGAGAGGGTTGTCGCAGCTCTCTTCAAGTTGGCGTGGTGTTAGTTGACGCATTTGCGTGCGATAAAGACACACGTACGCACTGCTGGAGAACGGGACGCGTCGCGGACGCGAGGGCATTGCGGAGCATGTCGGTAGTGAAGGACAAAGAATGGAGGGAAGAAACGGGACGCGGCCACGTGAACAAGTAATCAATTTTCTTTCTTATCCTGATGACCATCAAACACAATCTCCCAGATATACCCTACGCCCCCGCATCACGCGTCCCCTCTTTCTACTTCGTCCTTCTCTTCGTCGTCCTCCCACTCTGGCTCGTTATACCCCTCTCGTGGTCCTTCGTTATATATACCCTATATAATGCTAGATTATACTACTACGGCTGGAATACCAGACTCTGTTTTGCGGTCGCCCTGTGCGAGGTGCGCACCTTTTCCACCCGACCACCATCCTTGACGCGTCTCACCCCCTCCTCCCAGGTTTTCTTTAGCGTTTATCATTATCATCTCGTCTGTTCCATTTCTGGACTTCCTCAGACTAGCCCACGCAACTTGGCTGAGCTTCAGGCCAGTTTCGAACGCGTCTTGAAAACTGGACTCGCCGATCTCACCGTCGACGAAGAGTCCCTTGATGCCGAACGCCCAGGCAGTCCGGCCGAGAACCTCACTCAGCTGCGGCCTGACGACCCTCGCGCTATAGAATTTCGCGAATGCATGAGAGCATGGTACTCACTCGCTCACTCGAGTCCCCTTCCCGTCGCCTGACTAACCACCTCCCTTCAAGGTTTCGCAGAGCCACATGGTCATCTATCAGGAGACGAGATCTCTACGCATACCTTTATTGGGCCTTTTACAACAGCCCGCTCCCTGCCACCCACTTACCACCCGATCACCGTCGGGACGTTGTTGACGACGCCATCAGGCAGATTGAAACTCGTGCAGGCATGATCATCCCAGACGGTCCTAGTTCCGGTGTATCGCCCATCTTGCTAACGATCGACAAGCTCAACGTCTCCTCGAGACCTTTCGTCTGGTATGCGATGGTATTTGCAACGAACTGGATGCTCAGAAGATGGTTAGAACGGGAACACACTGTACGGTTTGGCTGCTACAAGGGCCTGGAGTGAGTCTCACGTTGGCTCACGCTTCAAGTATAACCAATATTGGGTTTCCGTCCAGGTATTGCATTCGTATACCCGAAACCTGGAACCCTGTTGGTGGATGTCGCCCCGTCGTGCTCTTTCACGGACTCGGTATTGGTCTGATGCAATACAAATTGCTCATCCATGACCTTCTCCAAAATTGCTCTGATCGACCGATCGTTATACCCATACAACCTAACATCAGTCAGGACATCTTCCATTCCAAGTTTTTGAAGCCAATGAATAGACGTGAGATGGCCACTCGTTTATCTGGTCTTCTGAGAGAGTTGGGTTGGGTGTCCTCATCAGAAGATCGTAGTCTCTCGTCTCTGAATAGCCGATCGCAAGGCATTGTTATACTCAGCCATTCCAAGTAGGTGTTTTCTCTATTGGACCCACTTAAACTCATTTAAATGCGCCTACAAGTGGTTCCTTCCTCCACGCATGGTTCCTCAAGGCTCACCCAAAAATGGTGGTACGCTCGTGTTTCGTAGACCCTGTCACATTTTGTTGCTGGGAAGGTGGTAAGTCGACCAATGTTAATGGATTTGGTGTGATGTGGAGCCAATTTCCCACAGACATGTGTTACAATTTCTTGTACAGCCGGTGTTCCACGGTACGATCATCAACACGTCTGTGCCACCAGCGGTTTAACCCTCGTCTCCAGGGTCTGGAATTGTTGATGAGGTACTTCGTAGGAACTGAGCTAGGCGTGGCGAACACGCTTCAGCGTCATTTTGACTGGTCATCAAATTCTCTATGGTTCGATGAGATCCCAAATGCCCGCGACCCTAAAAAAACGCTTGTTGTATTGGGAGGCAAGGACGCGATTCTGAATGCGGAGGTGAGCTGTTCGTCGCCGCAAAGTCGAGCATAGTCTCACTCCCTTCTACAGCGCATCAGGCGTTATCTTGGCAGTCACGGCGTTCGGGAGGGGGTCTTCTTCGACCCGAACGGTAGGCATGGCCAGCCATTTGTCGCTGGAAAACCTGCGCATTCGGCGATTATGAACTGGTTGAAACTTGGATGAGGTGTTGCCGCATCGGGAGATCATACGTACATACGCAAAACATAATTACAGTCCTCGTAGTAAAAGTGAGGCTGTCAACGATAACAGTATGGGGTACAACATACGCAAACTAGCGTTGTTAACCGGAGCACGCTCGAGGTATATAAGAACACCACCTCGCCTTTTTTACACTCTCACTCCAACATTCATCTTCCCATTTCTTCATCTCCCCCATCCCTTTGAAACAACATGCCTCCGCGAGGAGACCCTGGAGCTCGAGGTGGTCGTGGTCGTGGGGCGCGTGGTGGCACTCCTCGTGGAGGGCCACCAGGCGCAGCAGCTAGAGCAGCCGCGTCAGCACCCCCGAGTGGGGCACTTCCAGGTGCCCATGTTCAAGCAGTCGGTGTAAGGCGATCCGGCTATGGCACAGCTGGTAGAGCCCTCACTGTCTTGGCCAACTTCTTCACCATGGCATCGCCTGAGAGTAACATTCATCACTACGATGGTGCGCCCCATGTTTTGTCAGTAGTTTGGTCGATCGTCCTGATCAGTGGCACCTCATTATTCGTGGGCGATGGGCAATATCAGTCGGTGAGTTCGGCATCCGTAGACTTATGTTCACCCGCGCTGATCATCGACGATGTCCCTTGTAGTCATCTCGCCCTCCGAGAAAACATTGCCTGCGAGGCTGAACTTGGAGTTAATCGATCATCTGCAAAAGATCGATGCTCCCGATGTCTTTACCCCTCCCGCCGTATACGACGGTCGAAAGAATATGTTTGCCCCAAGAGAGCTGCCCCTTGGGCCCAGGGAAAGCCAAGAGGTATGTGATGTGCGCCATTCCTACTAGGATGTACGACGAATCATTGCCACAACTTGAAGTTCAATGTCAGTCTGTCCGATGAAACCACTCGTGGTAGTCCCGGAGAGAACACCAGTGGTCGCGGACCACGCGTGTACAAAATCAGGCTCACAAAGGTTGCCACCATCAATCCAGAGTAATCCTTTGAGCTTGCTGTCCAAACGTCGTGTTAATACCCTTTTCAACCATTCGCTAGGGTCTTGCGGCGTTTTGTACAGGGGCAGCAGTCCCACGATAACGATGTTTTGACGGCCTTGACAGCAAGTATATGCACAAAAAGCACATCCATCATCGCTGATTGTGTCTTCAGGCTTTGAATGTGGTCGTACGTATGGAACCGACTATGAAATACCCATTCAACGTGCGGTCCTTTTTCACTGATCGAGAGACCAAAGACATCGGCGGTGGATTGATCCTTTGGCGAGGATATTTCCAGTCTGTGAGGCCCGCGATTGGACAGTTGCTAGTCAATGTCGACATCTCAACCGGGACCATGTATAAATCCGGCCCGTTGTTGGATCTTTGCTTGGATTTCCTCGGCAAACCTGGTCAGTACAACATTTTGAGCCCACGCCGAAACATGCCCGATCGAGAGCGTATTCGACTCCAGCGCTTCATCACCGGAATTCGAATTATGACAACTTATACTGGGGAACGAGTTCGCAAGACCCCCCGAGTAGTGAAGAAGCTCAGCAGTGCAGGAGCATCGGATCTGAGCTTCAGCATGCGGGATGGTACAACCATGACTGTGGCCCAATATTTCCAGAGGTTGTTGAACCGGCCCTTACGATTCCCTGACAACATTTGTATCGAGGTATGTGTTTCTCTTTTACGTTTTCTTCTACTAACGAGATGTAGGTCGGATCTGGCGCATTGTTGCCGCTTGAGCTTTGCACGGTTCCGCCCGGGCAGATTATGCGCAAGCAGGTGCCTCCCGAGAAAACAAAAGATGTCCTCGACTTTGCGACCAAGAAACCCCAGGATCGTCTGCAAAGCATAACCAACGGGCTTTCGGTAGCTTGGTGTTTTCCATCCAACACTTTATTTCGTTAAACGCTGTTTAGGTTCTTGCATATGGCCAGTCTGAATATGTTCGCCAGTTTGGGATGTCCGTCGATGAAGCAGCTGGTCCGCTCAGTGTCTCCGCACGTGTCTTAGCGCCTCCAAAGCTTAGATATGGTCACGACAGCCCACAGCCAGTTGTTGTAAGTCTCTAAGTCCTATGTTAGTCTCCTATACACTTCCCACTTCATAATACAGACACCCGCTAACGGCGCGTGGAATATGTGGGTTGGATCCATCTTTTCCCAGTCTTCAATAGTTAATTATTGAACAGGATTGATAAGCGGTTCTTCCGACCAGCTAGCATCGAACGCTGGATAGTTGTCATCTACGAACGCCAACAGCGATTCAATCAGCAAGCGGCACAAGACATGATTAATGGTTTGCTGCGTAGCTGCAGCGATGTTGGTGAGTCGTCTTGTCAGCTTGCTTGGCTCGTCGCTATATAATGACCCTACCGTCAGGGATGAGAGTTAATGACACTAGTCCAATAGTTACCTGGCAGAATGGCCAGGGCCGCATCGCTGAGGTGGATCATTTCATGCCTCATTTATGGCGATGACTTACGAGGCTTTATAGCAATTGCGTGGAGCCGGAAACGACTGTTTCCAAAAAACGAAACAACGCCCGTCACTAATTGTCGTTGTACTCCCCGACAACGGTAATGACATCTACACTGCAGTGAAACAGTACGTTGAAAACACTGGATCCTTACACCTTTGTTGACTAATCATGCTACAGCTTTGGTGACGTTACAGTGCGTGTGATATCACCTTCCTTTTTTTCGCTACAAATTGAACTATTCGAAGGTTGGGGTAGCGACCCAGTGTTTGAAAAGTTCCAAGTGTTTCCGTGCAAAGGCTCAATACTACGCCAATGTCTGTCTGAAGTGAGTGCAATCTCAGGATACGGTGGTTAGTAAATCTTACATCACTAAGAATGAACGTGAAACTCGGAGGAATCAACACGATCCCGGATCCCCAGTCTGTCACGGTGCTCACGGACCCACGCAATCCAACCATTGTGATGGGTAATATTGTTTTTGCTTATGTCTTGCCAAAGGAGAGCTTACACCGTCTAAGGTGCTGATGTCATCCATCCCGCACCCGGCTCCGACGGTCGTCCTTCGTTCACGGCCCTCGTAGGAAACGTTGATTCTAATTCGGCGAAGTATGTTGCAACCAGCCGCGTACAGAGTTCTCGCGAAGAAATAATCCAGGACCTTGGGGAGATGGCCAAGGTTGTTTGATTCCGTGACTAATCACTGTCGAAAACTAAATTTGTGTGTTTTAGCATATTTTGACCATGTACATGAGATACAGGCAGGCAGTCGAGAAGAAGACTAGCGATATTGCCCCCAGCCGTCTTATATTCTTCAGAGGTTTGCTTCCTCGAAAGTCCTAGTATCCACCTGATCTTGACATTTAGATGGTGTTTCGGAGGGTCAGTTCAAAAAGGTCTTGGAAAAAGGTGTGTTTTTCGATGGTTTTTCCTGACTTTGTTAACTCTCTCTCTCTAGAACTCGACGCATTGAAGAGTATGCACTGATCTCAGCATTTTGAATATTCTGTTTACCTATTCTCACAGCTGCTTGCGCGGATCTCAAGATCAACCCCAAGATCACTGTCATCATCGTTGCGAAACGACATCACGTTCGTTTCTTTCCTAGGCAACCGGGAGACGCCGACAAGAGTGGAAACTGTCCTGCGGGAACGGTTGTCGATCGGGTTGTTGCCCACCCTACTGAATTCGATTGGTATCTACAAAGCCATGGAGGATTACTCGGCACCAGTCGCCCCGCGCACTATAATGTTTTGTACGACGACAATAACTTCAAGTATGATATATCTTGACACTCATCGGCATGGCATTTAACTATGATTTTACAGTGCGGACAGTCTCCAGTCCCTGTCGTTTTCCCTTTGTCACGTATACGCTCGTTCCACGCGCTCGGTATCCATTCCTGCACCGGTATATTGTATGTTCTTCACCCCTTACTTTCGGGTGTTGCCTCTAAGTTGGTTTAGATGCGGATATTGTGTGTAGTCGCGCGAAGAATCACTACGATCCTCAGGGAACTGTGGATTTCTCTGACTCAGCCACGCAGGCTGATACCTCCCAAGCGGAAGGCGCACTCGAGGCATACCGACGAGGTTTCAGGCCATTGCATGCAAACATGGCGTCGCTCATGTACTTCTCTTGATTACTCTTCCGTCCCTCGCTTTGGACCGAGGATTCATTGCAACTAATTTCAATGTACATGTCCTGCTTGTGAATGTCTTCCCCAACGTATGCCTCAGCAGATTTGTCTCGCGCATTCTGGTCAGAACCGTTTGATACGATACTACAGGTGTAAAAACATCTACCGCATAAAATTGTATGTCAGTTGTCCCGGGGCACAGAACTCCATGGAACACATGATAGGGCACAAATACGTAGCCAGCCCAATGGCCGGTTGAGGTGCCTATAAGTACACCCCGTTTTCTTGCTCTTCGGCTTCTGGAGGCTCTGGATTCACCACTGACGGGCGCTCGACAGGAGGGAAGTCGTCTAAGCCGTTTGAGTTAAAGTCAATGATGTTCTGTGGATGCCCAGTCCTGGTTCCCGGTGGAGTAGAAGGAGAAGGCCTGATGGGCTCAGATGCCTGCTCCGAAGCGACGGAATGACCATGATGGGTCAATGCCAGCTTGAGCATGAATATGCGCTCGTCCTGCGATGCTCTGAATGCCCTCAGCTCTGGAAGAAAAGGTCAGGCAGGAGGGAGACATGCATTGTGATCTCGTTTTCTTTCACGGCTTGGCTAACTTCGAGATCTTCTTCTTCCGAGGCGAGTTCCCGCAAGTATTCCTGCAACTCGTTTTGAGACCGTCTCAAGTGCAGCAAGGAGTTTCTCAAGCGAGCGATCTCTGTCAGGACTCATGTCAATAACAGGTGGCTGCTGGCAATCTCAAGAACCAGACCATCCCATGCCACTGCGGGATCCAAAGCGATTGCCTGAGAGAGAGAGAACGGCTGGGGATATCTGGGATCGTACTCCATGATGGCTCGGGTGGTCCAGGAGGTAGTAGTAGACCTGACTAAGCCCAGGCGACTACCGACCCTTTACCAACGAGACCACCGCCAGCTATGTCTCCTTCGTTCCTTGTTCTCGTTGACACCGACGACGTCCAGCAGGATCGTTTGCTCGCGGTTTGTCGCGTCGCTTCGGTAATCTCCAGGCCTACCACCTACAATCACTCCCTACTTTCTGCATGCCACCTTCTGATCGATGATATTTCTGCAGACACTGACCAGATCATCGCCAATCTTGACAGCGGCACTGAAAAGGTCATCGTCCCCCTTTCCCTCGCGAAAAAGCTAGTTAGCGTCGTCCCTGCTACCCGCTTGATCCTCCTGCTCGACGTCGCCAACGCCAGCGCCGTACCAGACTCCCTTCGTAACGCCATCTCTGGCGTACTCCTCAAAACAATCTCGACCGATGTTGAGCTTATCCGCTCCATCTCCACCTTCTTTTCGGGCCTGGTTATCCACGTCTTGTCAGAAGACAAACCTACCCCCTCGACGATAAGAAAACTCACTTCGATCGGCGCATCGCTTGTCATCCCCTTCTCTGAACTCGAAACATCCATCACCATCGCAGATGCCTTCCTTGCCCCGGTCACATCTGATAGATCCGACGGACTCTTCCCGACCATCGTCTCGTCATACACCCAGGGGGGCAGATCCCTCGGCCTGGTGTATTCTTCCCGCGAGTCTGTCGCCCAATCCATCCTGACTGGCAAAGGCGTATACCAATCCCGCAAGCACGGTCTTTGGGAAAAGGGAAAGACATCGGGAGCGACGCAGGAGGTCGTGCGCATCCGCATTGACTGTGATTCGGATGCGCTCGAATTTTCGGTCATCCAATACGGTTCGGGATTTTGCCATCTCTCGCAACCGTCGTGTTTCGGTAGCATCGACGGGCTCGCTGCACTTGAACGTACCCTTACAGCGCGTCTTACTTCTGCCCCCGAGGGATCGTATACACGTAGGCTGTTCAACGACAAGGAGCTCCTCCGAGCCAAGATCAAAGAAGAGGCAGATGAGCTCTGCCGTGCGGAGACTAAACAGGAGATAGCCTTTGAAGCTGCCGATCTGTTTTATTTCACCATGACGCGATGTGTCGCTGCCGGGGTAACCCTTCGGGACATCGAGGAAGTACTAAACAAGAAGGCCGCCAAAGTCACACGGCGGCCAGGGAATGCAAAACCCCAATTCATGTCAAATGACAAGAAACCTCGGGATGTGCCAAAGAATCCCTCGAAACCAGAAACTACTGTGGATCTAAACGCGCCTATTGCCATGCGCATTATGGATCTGTCATCTTCTGATCCAGGCGAACGTGCTCAGTTGTTGAAGCGCCCTGTATTGAGGTCTGATGAAATGATCACCAAGGTCAAGCCGATTGTCGACGATGTTCGCAAGAGGGGCGACACTGCTCTTCTCGAGCTGACGGCCAAGTTTGATAAGGCTCAGCTCGAGACTCCAATCCTCCTTCCCCCTTTCTATCCCTTCGCGTCCGCCGCGGCTAAGGAGCTAGACCCAGCCGTCAAGGATGCCATCGACGTTGCTTATGCCAATGTGCGCAAGTTCCACGCTGCGCAGGTCCAGGACAGTCAGTTGGTTGTAGAGACCATGCCTGGCGTAACCTGTTCACGGTTTGCGCGACCAATAGCACGAGTTGGGCTCTATGTGCCAGGAGGGACCGCCATATTGCCCTCCACTGCGCTGATGCTCGGCGTCCCAGCACAGGTAGCTGGTTGTGAGCAAATCGTGCTCGCAACGCCTCCACGTGTTGATGGAAGCGTGTCTTCCGAGGTCCTCTACGTCGCCCATTTGGTTGGTGCACATGCGATCCTCAGGGCTGGTGGTGCCCAGGCAGTCGCTGCCCTGGCTTATGGTACTGAGACATGCCCAAAGGTCGACAAGATCTTTGGTCCTGGAAACCAATGGGTAACAGCGGCGAAGATGTTCGTCCAGAACGACACGGAGGCCCTGGTATCCATCGATATGCCAGCTGGCCCGTCAGAGGTACTGGTGAGTGCTCTGCGACTGTCTACCGAGCGCGGTGCGCGTCCGTGTATGCGCACCGCGTTCGTTGTTCTTGTACGAATAACGAACGCGGTTTTTCATTCAAGGTAATTGCAGACGAATCATGCACCCCTGCGTTCGTCGCCGCCGACCTACTTTCGCAAGCTGAACACGGTGTCGACTCGCAAGTCGTCCTGGTGTCCTCTTCCCTCTCGGACGGCAAGCTCAAGGAGGTGGAAAAGGAGGTCGATAAGCAAGCGCACGCTTTGCCGCGAGTAGACATCGTGCGAGAGAGCGTGTCACGGAGTCTAATTGTGAAGACGCCTGGACCGGAAGAAGCGCTACAGTTTTCAAACGAGTACGCGCCGGAGCACCTCATCCTGCATTTGCGGGACGCCTCTACCTGGGTGGAACATGTGAAGAATGCTGGAAGTGTGTTCGTTGGGCCTTATTCTCCTGAAAGGTTGTTTTTCGTCAGCTTGTATCGCATTGACATGACTGATATAAACTTGGTAGTTGCGGAGACTACGCCTCTGGAACGAACCACACGCTTCCTACGAATGGATATGCTCGTCAGTTCAGTGGGGTGAATACAGTGTCTTTCCAGAAGCATATCACTTCGCAGGAGATTACTGCAGAAGGGTTGCAGAAACTGGGACCAGTCGTTGCGATATTAGCAGATTGCGAGGGACTACAGGCCCATGCAAACGCTGTTCGAATACGGCTAGGAAAATCCTAGAAATTATAATCTTGTAGAAAACAATATCCTGTTTCAACGGCCAACATGAAGTGAGCGCAACTCTAGAAATATTGGTAATATGTTCACAGCAATCGGTGACGTCTATGCATCGAGGTACTATTGCTCGGAACTGGGTGACAGAGCGACGAACAAGATGGAACTACGAGGTGCGCATACATGCTAGTTGGTTCTGTAGAGTGCACGCTTGGCGACCTTGACGATAAGCGGTGTGTCAGGGAAGGAGAGATCCTCAAGGATTTTGGCATACTAAGAAAACATAGGTATCAGCCGAGGTATAGTCATGTCAGCACACAAAACGCACAGGTGTTGGCACATCAGCGCCGGTGATCCGCTCAACGGGTGCGTCAAGGTAGTCGAAAGCGTCACTCTCAACTATCTGAGCGCATATTTCGCTTCCGACACCAAAGGCAGGGAAACCACCTTCAACGATAAGTAGTCTAGAGAGGTGGTAAGAACGACGAAGTGATGTGAATGCAAGCGACTTGCCGGTTAGTCTTTTTGACCGATGCTTTGATGGTATCGATGTCGAGGGGACGAATACTACGGAGGTTGATGACCTCGGCATTGATACCCTCCTTGGCAAGTATTTCCGCGGCCTCCAAGCTGTGGGTGACCATTTTACTGTGTGCGACAATGGTGACATCGGACCCTGCGCGTTCAACCTTGGCCTTGCCAATTGGGAGGAGGAAGTTGTCGGACATAGCGTCGGTCGACATGGGGAAGGTGACACCGTACATCATTTCATTCTCAAGGAAGACGACAGGGTTTGGATCCCGTATGGCAGACTATGTGACACGATGATATGTATCAGGAGGTGGAACAAGTGATTGACACGCACCTTGAGAAGACCCTTGCAGTCCTCGGCATTCCACGGGCTGACGACCTTGAGACCGGGGATTGAGCCATACCATGCGGCATAGTCCTGTGAATGTTGTGCAGCAACACCGGCGGCGGCTCCGTTGGGACCACGGAAAACAACAGGACATGGGACGTTTCCGCCGGACATGTAGTATGTTTTACCGGCAGAGTTGACAATTTGGTCGATGGCTTGCATTGCAAAGTTGAAGGTCATGAACTCGCAACTGCGGCAAACATAGGGTCAGTAAGGGTAAAGACACGATAGGTGAAGGACATACATTGGTCGGAGGCCAGCGAGTGCGGCGCCAACCGCGAGGCCAGCAAAGCCCATCTCGGTGATGGGTGTGTCGACGACACGCTTCTCGCCGAACTTGTCCAGTAGGCCCTTGGTAACCTGGAATGAGGGCAATGAGTTACAGACACGTGTATACGAAAAGAGGTAGGTACCTTGTATGCGCCATTATACCGAGCGACTTCCTCGCCCATGATGAAGACCGACTCGTCGCGCAACATTTCCTCCTCCATAGCGACGTTGAGAGCGTCTCGAACGGTCATCTGTGAGTAACATGAGTTGTGGGATGTATATGTCTGGAGTGTGCACACCGAGTTTTCGGACTGGGATGCATAACTGCGAGTGAGAGCAGCTCTGCGTACGGGTATTGAGGCGGGGCGGACGTTGGCGAGAGTGGGGGCGAGGCGGGAAAAGGCGGCGCGGACAGCTGCCATTGGAAGTGGAGGAAGGGGAAAAAGGGAGTAATTTCACGCCGGGTCGCGCTTGCAGTTTTTTGGGCCACGGACGGACGCGGAACGACGCTCCGATTGGTACTTACGACATGTCCAAGCCAGTCGTCCTCGTCACCGGCGCATCCAAGTCCTGCCCATTCAATTTTTATTCCTGTGGACTGAGCTGACTGACCACTAGAGGTATTGGACTCGCCGTCGTCAAATCTCTCCTCGAAGAGCACCACGCCTGTGTCGTCGCGCTCGCACGATCCAGGACAGCTGAGCTCACCCAACTCATCGACGCCCATCCTGCGTCTCTCCTCGCCATCTCATGTGACGTGTGAGTCTGCGTATCCCCACCGTTGCCAGCGCTGACATAGCGCACCCCGCAGCACAGATGAGTCCGCCCAGGCGCGAGCATTTAGCCAGGCAAAGGACAAATTTGGTCCCGTTCTCGACGGCCTGATCCTCAATGCTGGCACACTCGACCCCCTAACGCGGATTGGTGATCCCACCGTACCGCTCGATGCCTGGAAACGCCACTTTGATGTCAATTTTTTCTCACTTGTCAGCGCACTCAAGGTTGCCCTTCCAGCCCTGCGCACCAGCCCCAACATCGGACGGGTGGTATTCATTAGCTCGGGTGCAGCTACGGGAAACATACCAGGTTGGGCACCCTACAACGCGGGCAAGGCAGCCATGAACAGTTTGGCGAGGTAATCTCATTTCCCAACTTGGTCATTATCCTACCTAATGGTTCACTCGACAGAACCTTGGCCAAGGAGGAGCCTACCCTCGTTTCGCTGGCAATCGCTCCAGGGAAGGTCGATACGGCTGTGTGTTATCCAGATCCAATCTCCCCTCGAACGTGCATACCGAGACCCGTTTACAGATGCAGCAAGTCCTCAGGACTACTGCTGCTCCTCACATGGATGCATCCGATCTCAAGATATTCCTTGACGCTCATCGAGACGGAACTTTAGTGCAGCCGTCGGACGTTGGCTATGTGATTGCAAATCTCTCCCTCCGTGCGCCGTTCAGCCTGAGCGGTTCTTTTGTACGGTACAACGACGAACATTGTAAAGAGTTTGCGAGGAATTAATTTTCGCCCATCCCTTTTCTTCTGTCGGAACCGAATGCGAAGCTACCAACCAGTGCCGAAGGAATCATCAAAGAAGTTATCAGTCCGCTGTTCCCAACCATACGCTTAAGTATATCACTTCATGTCCTACAGAGACTCTGCACTACACTCCCATGACCCAACGACACCCGAGCGTTGACAGCTCCACATCGCCTGCCTCCCGATTCTATACCCCGAAGATCATAGACGTACATCACCACGTCTTCCTTGATGCTCAGCAAAAGGCCAAGAAAAATACTCTAGTCGGTTGGATCACTCCCCCAGAACACCTTCCCTGGCAACCATCGCCAGCAATGTCGGCCATGGACTCGATGAACATACAAACCGTGATCCTTTCACCACCTCCTGTTGCCACCGCGAGTAGAACTGAAGTAAGGGCCATGAACATTTACTTGTCACAGCTTCGCAGAGCATACCCCGCAAGGTTTGGTTTCTTCGCCGGGCTTCCCACCTTGGGTGATGTACAAGGTTCAGATACTTTGGGCGAGTCACAGTGACGCCACCTCCTAATATTCGTTCTAGGTACACTCAGTGAAATAGCCTTTGCTATGGATCACCTCAATGCCGATGGTTTCGCTCTCATTTCGTCGTACGAGACGGGAAACACGGCCAGTAGGATCTACTAGATCGCTTGCACACGCTTTGGCACTCATGTTCTGATAGAGTACATTGCGGATAATCTATTCGATCCCATCTGGGATGAATTGAACAGGAGGCATGCAGTTGTTTTCCTTCACGGTGCACAGACGCCTTCATCTACGCCCTATCCTCATCCCTTCCTAGGGCTTCCCATCAGCGAGGCAAGTACCCCTGTCGATCGATCTCATACATTCACCCAATACCTAAACTTAACTCTGGCATCAAAAAGGTCCCAAACGAGACTTACAAGGCAGCCGCTCATCTGGTCGTTACGGGCAAGAAACGACGTTTCCACAACGTCAAGATCATCCTCGCACATCTGGGAGGCAGCACGCCCTTCTTGGCACCTCGTGTGGCGGCCCTGTCACACTATATGGGGTGCCCACTTTCCCCCGATGAGATTCTTCAAGATTTCAAAACGTTCTATTATGAAACAGCCCTTAGTTCGCATCCGACGACCCTTGCTGCTATAGATGCCTTTGTGCCAATTGATCGAATTCTCTTTGGAAGCGACTATCCTGGTAATCGTTTCCTTCCGTCTACAGCCTGATGATCCGTGCATTGATTGAACCCCAAAACACCAGCTGTCAGCACTGTGACCTCGAGGTGGTACACTGAACACCTAGAGGATTATTATACCAACCAACCACACAAGCTGGATTGCATTCTGCGAGACAATGCACTCGCTCTCTTTCCGCGGTTCCGGGTGTAGACCAACATGCTTGGTACAATTTTGTCACCGACGGGGCAGTGAACTACAAAGGCCACTATCGGGGCTAGGCTTACAACAGCCCACGTCTCAGAAAGCATGTATTGTGTGAGGTACAGATAACACGATACGAGTGACGAATAAAGCGAGGGAATCTATCCATATATATTACGATTTGGGAATGTGCTGTTAAATGTCTATACACCGAGCCTGCAAGGCAACCGAATTAGTCGACACACCATGATGAGCACGGTGCGACACTCACCTCCGCTTACTATGCTCATAAACCAAGTAAGAGATTGACACTGAAGGCACAACCTGTAAATGAGAGCTAGTGAGCTATGGGTTTCTTCTAGATACCACACAACACAAACCTTGGCCAACGTCGGAAATAATCCGCGGTAGAAACCTCTCCAACCATCTCGCTGGTATGTTTTTTGGACCACATCCAAAACACCCGTATAGCGTTGTGGATGTCCCGGAGAACCCGAAGCTTGCAGTCTGGTGCGGACTAGGTTCAGGGGGTAAACGCTGATGGCTCCAACACTTCCTGAAACGCTTCCAAAGGCGAGGAGAGCTAGAACCCCTGGTTCGTCCAATCCAGCAGAACGTAGATATGTTAACTTGAGAGCTTCAAATGTACTCATGTCGATAGCAGAATATCTGTCAAAAGATGTGAGAAATAGCAATACTTTTGATAGACGACATACGGAAAAACTCCGACAAGACCGATCTACAATCGATTTAGGGTATATAATGCAAAGTAAGAGTGGAAGACTGACAGTTAATCCACGATAGAATGCCCTGAACTGTCCCAGTCGCCAGACATGCCGGGCTGAGCCTACTAAACTTCGCTTCTGGCCAGTTGTACTCATCATTTGAGTCTACCAAGAACTCAGTAACGGGACAGGCTGAGTAGCAAATTGATCCTAGACCTTTAGCGTTTCAATGGGGTATATACCTACGCTGTCATGAGAAAAAAGCACACTACAGTGGTCGAAACTTACTGAGTTGACTGGATATTCCACCAATGCCGCCCGATAAAAAGCGACTACTGCCACTTATCTCTCGGGGGTCTTCAACATGATCCCAGTATTTGGCAAATGCGCGTTTCTGTCCCCAAATGCTGAGTACTGCATGGTGGACACGGGCATATGGAGAGGACGAACAGCTGTCTCGTATGCCATGAACTTTATGGCAGACTCTGGGAATATCTTCATTACAGAAAGTCCGTTCCCCGTCCAAAAAGCTAAGACACCGCCTTCGGCGTATATGCGAGCTACAGCACTACCTATAACCTTCAAGCCGTTGACGCTGGGTTTATGGCCCACGAAGGTCCCTCCCATCTCAGGAGGACGAGTGATCAAGAAAACTTTGAGACGGTCGAACGGGGCGGTACATGTCCTCGAAACTGCCAGCAAGGACAACTGTCAGTGGAGATCGTTTGTGAATGGCAAACGCTTCACCTGCGCCAGCCATACCACCTGCCAGGAGAAACTTGATTGTTGTGTGGCCCTGTAACCAATCATGGTGTTCCTCCGGCTCCTCCTCAAGTTCGCCTCCGTGGTTGGCGGGACTTGGTTGTTCTGCAGGGACTTGTAACGACGCCATTGGTCCATTGTCTTCGGCGCTTAGACTGACATCACCTTCCGTACGTCAAAAGAATTCATGGGTGGAGCATAAAAGTAAGTGACAAGGCGGCAGACCTTCCATCGTCACCCTCACTGGACCCCTTCCGTCATTTGCCATTAACCTCTTCACCTCGTAATACCGGTAGATCTCGGCGGTCGATGCTTTCCGAGGGAGAAGTGATAGGAAATCTCGGAACTGTTGAAAGTTAATGACATGGGAGTGAGGTGATTGCGTCAAAAATGTTGTGAATTCCGCTAGGGCAGCGGGGGAAAGGGTGATTCCTGGGGACACATTGAATACCGGTGCGACGTATAGCATCAAGGTGACCTACCGGCATGCTTCAACGCAATCCGGAGCTCCTCCGTGTCCAAATGGCCGTTTCCGTCCAGATCGAGCTCGTCATGGAAGATGCACCACAGCTCTAACAACGATACGTGAGGTAAACAGCAAGGCGATTCAAGTTTCAACCATCACTGACCAGCCTCCTTTGCTTCCGCATAAACCCGGAATTCCGGCCAGGGTATGTGGGTCGGCCGTAGACT
Source organism: Boletus eberwhitei (assembly GCA_038090915.1). Classification (NCBI taxonomy): domain Eukaryota; kingdom Fungi; phylum Basidiomycota; class Agaricomycetes; order Boletales; family Boletaceae; genus Boletus; species Boletus eberwhitei. The sequence continues at coordinate 32,456 of JBBPNO010000165.1, forward strand.
GGAGGTATGGCCGCCACACCGCCGCAGCAGCTCGTCTTCATAGACTCTCCGCATGTTCTCGGCCTTTTCTGGCGTTAGTGGCTCGCCAAATGAAATTCCGAGAGTGGCCGCGGTATCCGAGCCCTGAAAATGTGGACTGGGCAGGCGTCGCCATAGGTCATGGAGTCTCCGTTCCCGGTTTTCTTCTCCCTCTTGTTCCCGGAATTCATGAAGGCTGTTGGGAATAGGGTGATAAGGTAGAGGGTCGGACCTAAGTCGTGGAATGAATGGGCGATCCCGAACGCCATAGAGGCATGCTTCGTAAATTTCACGCCCTGTGGGATGGGGACGCGAAGGAGACACGACCTCCGACATGGAATAAAATGTCGAACCTGCGATTCCAGATTATCAATCGCGGTCTGAAAGGTAGGGGATATCAAAAGTGCATCGTCGGGCAGGACGCGAGCGGGTGCTGCTGCAACGAGGTTGGAATGGTCTACAATGTTTGTGACTGCTTACTAGTAACATTATTACTTCCACATGGCAAACCCACACTAGCAAGGTAATGTACCAGACCTACCCATAGTTTATGTAAATAACTCGTCTGTCCTCCCACAGATTACAACAAGAGATACCGCCCAGCATGCTGAGGAGTCGCGGCGGCCCAAGTATCGTATTGCTCTTATACAATCCACCTTTACAGTCCCATCATGATGCGAATACAGAAAATGCCATACAAGCAACGCGTGTCACCGACACAAGAATGCGGATATGACCAGCGATCCGATACGCTGTAGTCCCTGCGCTAGCGCCTGACGAAGTGTTCTGCGCTTCGAGTTTTGCGAAATAATTGGTGGAGGCGCTTCAAACTTGGTTCGCGCGTGCTCCAGCGATGCTTCCCTCTGGGTAGGTTCCATCTTAATCGGCACCCCTAAACGAAAAGTGTTTTCCGGCCACTTCTCAGAGAACACCGTCAACGGTGGAGTGGTGCGTGCCGGTGTGCAACTCGACGCTAGTGTGAAAGAATAATCGGAATGCGATGGTGCCCTAACGTGACCTGTGGTCAAGGAACACTCGTTTGTCGATAGGGACGACGGAGGAGTAGGGAGCTTGCGCGGGCTATAGAATGGTCTCATAGCCTCAGGTTTGATTATCGGTACCAGTTGCTTCACCTCGCGGGTTTCCAAGACCGAGACATCCTGCACTGGGATTTCGGGTAACGGCCGAGAGACACGTGGTGGCGTCGGCAACGGTGGGGGTGGGAGGGGTGGAGAAGGTAGGGGTGGGGGTGGAAGGGGTGGAGAAGACAGAGGCGGAGTGGGCAAAGGTGGAGCAGGTAATGGCGGAGAGTGACGTGCCTGTCAAAAAGCTATCAGCAAAAAATGAGATGGGGAAGATAGGCGACACACAATTTGCGTTAATGCAATGGGCGAATCACCCAGTGAGACAGACTCAGCTGACCGCGATTTCTGACGCGGGAGCGGAGGCGTTGGTGGACGGTATTCCTGTCCAAAGTTGAGTTGCAATGGCTATTCCATCAGTATGAATCACTGACTGCTTGCGGCTTGCGTTTCCCTCCTGGCCGTGTCCAGGGTGTGGGAGAATGGGGGCGAGATAGCGGATCTCCATCGTAACTTTCGGATGGGGAAGGTGGAGCAAACGTGTAGCTCCTCGACATCTCAAACTCCTGTGACTATGTGAGCATTGCCACTTTGGTAACTTCGTTGAGCACCGCTGCCCACCGTGCTGGCCGGAGACTGCCGCAATGGCTCTGCTTCGCCATCGAGGTCAGTTGAAGTTCCCTCATGGGTCGAAAAATCAACTACTGTGTTAATGGTAGGCAGTGTTGACCGCCGCTCTCTGGAGACCACCCTGTCGATTACGTCCTTCCAATCATCCGGAAGCTACTCGGTACTGCGTAAGCCCCGTTCTTCACGAGATGTATGTGTCCTTACCGGTGGTCTGTCACTCTGTATAGGAGAGGAAGAGGAAAGGGAAGAGAGGGAGATTTGCCTGAAAGGTGCTCCTGGAGATGAGGGAGGAGAAGGCGGCGGTGAGGGGATGAATTTTGGGACAGGTTTCCTATGGCTCATCGAGCGCACAGGCTCCACTTGGGCCATGGCTAGTGGGGCCGGTGGTGGTTCTCAGAGATGCAAGAGCAGGATTGAGCGCCAATTATTCGACGGGGACTGTTCACTGGAAGCGCAGCTGGGTGGACAGAACTGAGAAGGCGGATTATTATATATGTGAGTAATGAATGGAAAGACATGAGTAGGCTCATATAGGGAAGGGGGAGGGGCATGCTTCAAGCTGTACACAGGCAGTAGTCATGGAGGGAGCCTGCCTTGAGCTCAACAGCCACGTTGGGAGCAGGATGTTCATGAACGGGACAGCACGACTCACCTCATGTTTTCCATAAATGTGCTGTGCTTGTGAACAGCCGCGAGGTGGTCCATGATCACGACAAATGCGTACCTTTGGAGTATAGAGCGGGTATCCCTCTCGACTAGTACGTCAGGGCCATGGCAACCTACATAGATGAATGGTGCAAGTCGAGAGCTCTCGAGTGCATTATGTTTTCTGATGAACGAAGATGGCAATTCCTAATCAACCTCGGTCCTGGATGCGAAACCGAGCATTGCCTTGGGCTGAGAAGACAAGATGTGTGATTCCGAATATGGAATGTCCTGTAGAATGAAACCTCGTCCAATCGCCCCCGACCACGCAACACCGCTTGGCTATCATAGCGATACCGCGGCCATAGCCCACAGCCTCGGTCGTTCAGCGTTCAGCGATCGCAGAGAGGCAGAGTTGTATACATTGCTCGGTACATCTATGTATGAAGCCAGCCAGAAAACGGATGCGTTGATAAAGTATATGTGCACACAAATCATTGAATGGCATAAAATCAAGGTGAGACCATATCAAGTGCAAGGCAAGATCAGTTGGTGGGTAATCACGTATTAGGGGTATCTATTCGTCGTCGTGAGTGAGATGAGAAAGACAGAACACCAAGTGTTTCAGGTGCGTGAGAAATTCGTGTGTGACATTACGAGAATCTGAATATGTTGTCGGTAAATAAATCAGCAAGAACCGCTAGAGGCCCAGAGCAGGGGAAAGTGAGGCATTATTAAGGAAATGAAGGGTTTTCTTGTACAAGATCATCATGCCTTTTCATGTCTTGATTGTGTGATCGAGAGTGTGTGCGCATCTTCGCCTTCCAGTCACGAACCCACCTGGATAAACGTTCGTTTCCAGACTGCGGCGCATCCGAGAGCGATTTCTTCGATATCAGGGCGCGTAGCCGATCTCGCCCAAGAATAGGTGCCAGGGACAAGAAGGACAAGAAGACGAGCTTCAGGATGATATCGGGAGAAGCTAACAGGGAAGAAACAGTCTGGTGACCTGGCGAAGGAGCCGATGCGACTGTCTGAAGGATATCACCGATCTAGCAAAGGGGTCAAGATAAGCTACGATAGATATCAGTGAGGTACATGCCTGGCACGTGACTGCTGTCCACGGGAGTCCACCGATGAAGGCACCCAAAAAACAGTCGGTTAAAGGTACACCACAGACACCGCATGCGATGTTAATTCCCGACCAGGGTACGACCCCAATGAGGCGCAGTATCGACAAGCGAACCCAAGCCGATGACCTCGGGGCTGACCTGACGGAGAGGTCCATCTCACCTTCCAGGGCATTTCGGGTCATGTCCAGCGCACGCGGAAAGAGTCGACTAAGGACTGGGGCTAGGGGTGCACTGAGAGCAGTAGCGATCACTGAGCCGATGGTTGTCAAAAAGGTCAACAGCAAGGTGGCCAATAGGGGGTGAAAGAGAGCACCAGCCAAGACATTCTACGGGAGTCAATCAGTCACACGACCTGATTGACAAAAACATTGGTTTTAAAACCAACCCAAATGACACTGCCAGGTATGGACCAGGCGTGTTTCCAAGCCGCAGTCACGGAAAGTACGCCAACAACATGTGCAAACGGCCCAGGGCCAAGCTGAGAGTACTTTTGGAGTTCTTTGCCGAGTTCAGCAAGCTCAGCAAGTGTTCGTGGCCACGTGACTGAGATGGGCAGAGAATAAAGTGACAAGAACACTATGGAAGTAGACAGGGGGAAGAGGAGCATTACTAAAAGGATTGGGGCATGCGCCTAACGAAGACGTCAATTTAGCGCACGAGATCGAAGAAAGGCCCATCACTGACCGCAGGGTGAAAGGATCGCCAACGATGTGAACTAGCGTCTTTCTCGTATAGGATGTCACCAAAGGTGGATTGTGACGAAGCCGAAAGGGGAAGGACGAGGTCCGTGGAGTGTGGCGATGAGGGGGATGTCGATGTTGAACAGTCAGAAGGGTGCAATTTGGGCACGTGAAGAAACTCGAGACACTTTTCAGCTATCAAGGAGAGCATGGAAGGCTGGGAGGTCGTCACGGATGAAAAAGATGGAGGGCTGTGTACAAGGGGATGGGAGTTGTCGGTGTGTTGGACGGGGAGGACGAGGGAGTCTAAGGACGAACGACGTCTCCCGAGGGTGTTTATTGACAAGGCGGGGCGTACGCACGTGGAGGATGCGCGACTTCGATTAGGAGGGGGCACGACCAAGGCCATGATGGAGAAAAACTGACGGGGTATATGAATCCGACGTGACAGACCTGTGTCGAACTAAAAATCAGACTACTACGTAATGTCATCTGAGCAGACCAACTCGGCTTCTCGGCAAGTCGGCACCGATATTCCAGACGTCACGAGATGACTCAGCTGAGAAATACTGCATAAGCACAAGACAATAATATTGCGTGACATTTAATTCTTTTTTGCTTAGTGTGCCCTCCGACTCTCCTGAATGACTGCGCCAAGCTCCTCCAGCTTGCGCTTAGACCGCAACAAGGTACCAAGCTGTCCCACCGTTAGTCCTCCGACGTCGTGGTGTGCGCAAAACTTACCCGTTTCTTGGTCAACTTGCGTGCCTTTTTGTCCTGCGCGTGCATCATCGTAAACATCAGCCGGTTGATATCCTAGACTACCCACCTTGGAGTTTCTCAGCAACTCCAGCACTCGTCGTTCATATGGGGAGAATCCGGCCACCTCGCGAATAACGGACCGCACAAATTTGGTTTTGGTGGATTGGATCCCTTTTCGCTGACTTGGGCGAGAGGCCTTGGGAATGGCCGTTGTCGGGTGGCCTTTGTTGGGGCCATAACGAAGGTCTGATTGACAGAGGGATCAGCCACATTTCCCCGAGTTGCATTCTCGAACTCACTGCTTCGGGCCATGATCTTGACGGTCTTGAGGATGCAGTTTCGACAAGACAGTCTCACCACAATTATGGTGGCTGTGACAGTGGCTTGCACCTATACAGTTTTATTCCACGCCCCAAATTTGGTAGCCCCTAAACAATACTTGGGCAAAAACATCCAAATTGAAGGAACCATATTCTAGGAAACTAATATTCGCAATGAGATTCGACATCTCCACAAAATATGTATCATCTTCTGACTACCCTCACCCTGCCTGTGCCACTCGTACCTATAGCGAAGTCATCTTGACCCTTTGATATCGAGCCAGAAGTAGGAGATGTACGCGCCGAGGATGGTATGTGGATCGGTGTGGGAGGCCGGAGCAAATCGACGGACTGCTCACCTCGGACATGATGTCTCCGTGCACCACCTTCCTCCTCTTCCTCCTCCTCTTCCTCCTCATCGTCATCCTCTACAGCATCCTGTAATTAATTACACCGTACAACGTGTGAGTAAAGGATCGGCGTAGGTCCGAAAGAGCCTCACCGGGTCAAAGTCCTCCATTTGCTTATCACCCTCCTCCTCCTCCTCCTCCTCCTCAACATCGCCATATTCCTCGTCATCTATCCAACGTCCCCGCCAGTCCACTAGATCCAGTTCCTCTGGACTCTGAGGTCTCAAACGTAACCACTGCATTCGTGGCCCAGACTTTGCCCGCTCGCTCACTTTGAACCCATATATTCGCGGCTCGTAGATACGCCCTTCTGGTCTCTTTTGGCCCCCATGGGGATTGGGATTGACAAAAGGCGACCGCTGCAACGAGCTGTTGCCAGAGTCCGGGGACCGTCCAGGAGAAAGCGACGATTCCGTCGACGACGACGGTTTCCAAAAAGGCGCGGGCGCAAGCTCACGGTAGCTCTGGAAAAACAAGTGTGCAAACGTAGTACCAAAGAATGCCCCTACATCCCTCAAACACGTGTCAGTTCCCAGGCTTCACCACGGGAAGCAAAGTACTCAGACCATCGACTCCTTGAAAGCGGCTGCTCGGGGGACTGTATATATCATTACAGTTTGGGCAATAGAGCTTGACCGTATCGATGCCAGGAAGATCGGAACGACCACACGGCACTACATTGCATCCCACACAGTAGACTCGCGGGCAGACGCCAAATGCGGCACTTTCATACTTGTCCACCTGAAAAGAGTATGAGATCAAGATAGATCAGACGCGTGGTAGAACCAGACCATGGACTGCAAGCCGGCTCGCGTCAGAATGTAACGCTGATGCACGAGGCCATATAAAAGCTCGGCCGATGCTTCCACAATTGAAACATCCGGGATTTTCGACGTGTCTTCGTCTGCATCGCACCAAAAATGGGTGCAAAGTTCACATGGGCCGAGGGCGAACGTACCTGGCTCGACGTCCAACACCATCTCCATCGCCTCCTTCCAGAAGGGTACCATGGTATTCAAGCCTGTGAGGTTGAAATCATCCTCGATAAAGTCCTCCGACACTTCGCAGAAGTATTCGTGGCCGGGTAGAGAACAAAACCAGCTGATCCACGTGAGCGTGGAAGTGGGGGTAGAAGATGCTGGTGAAGCCATGAGTTCAATGAGTCAGTGGCAATGCCCTGCGTGGAACTTACTGTACCCTTCCTCTACTTCATCCATAACTTCGTCTACCTCCCCATTTCCGCTTACGGCCTCCTCTTCAAACTCGACCTGATCTTCGACCTGCTCCTGGGACCGCGACATGGAAAGTTGCACAGCTCAATCAGGCTGGCGTTCAAGCACCCGTCATTCCTCGATCGGGCAACCGTAGATAAATTCAAACTCCGCTACGTGTACTTGCTACTAGGTCTGACTAGCTAGCAAGCATCACGAAATGAAACCCATTTCCCTCCCACCCCCTCAGAATTTCTAGAAACTGCACGTCAATTGCTTGCTGACTTGACCCGCCCAAAATGAGGATCCCATGATGATAAGGAGCAGGAGTTGCCCGGCCGCCCAGCTCAGGATGACATACAACGATGCCTTCCATCCCTCTAGAGCGTCTACTTCTGCTGCGAACGTGCTCACTGTTGTAAGGCACCCACAATACCCATCGCCCAGACCCTGCAGCAAGGAACACGCGTCAGGGGAGACAGCAGAAGGCACACCCTGCAAAACGTGGAATACACCGAGAAGCGCGGTACCTAGTGCATTTGCGGTGAAAGTGCCCAAGGGAAAGAGCTTGATTCGCGGGTTTAGATTAATTGAAAGCAAATATCTCGTTAACGTTCCCGGGTAAGAGAATAGGAGGGCCGCAGTCGCCTGGTGTCGGTAATTTGCAGGCAAGCGGAAATATGCAGGGAAGGTGGCAGCGTAGGTGAAGATAGATAAGACGGTGAGGCAGTAGCGCATGTTTCTATTGGGTGGTTTCAGGGGTGGGAGGTACGGTAAGATCAAGCCGGCGATGTACACCCCGAACATGAGAGAGGCTAGCGACAAAACGAGGGTAATCCATGTTTTAGTGAGACCATCTATAAACTGAGGACGTAATATAAAGCGAGGGGCCCGATAATGGGGAAAGGCTTACGTCTCCAAGTCCTGTTCTATGAAACTGTCCAGAATTGACCCAAGAATCGAATATGTCGACCTGCCAGCCAGAAAACGTGGTCAAAGATCCACAAAATCCTGTGAAATGGCCATGAGTCAGAAAGATAGTGGGAAAGGGGAACGCAGGCGATCTGACCGGTTGTAACGGCTGTATACAACGGTCCATAGCTTGAAAGGACTGGGTGACTTGATTGCGATCGTGACATGAAAAGCATGCTCACAAGTTACCGAACGGGGCTTTCATGCCCAGGCCTACCCCCATAATGAAGCAGCCAGTCGCTTGGACATATGCTAATGGAAAGACGCTCTGTCCATCGTATGTCACCAAAGCTTGTAGACCAAGCCTAGCAAGTACGCCGAAGATGGAAGCGGGCATGAGAAGGGCGAGGACATGGACGGAGTAAGGGCGATATATTTTAGTAGGGGGCAAACCTTCGACCTCGTCCGGGGGACGGTCTATAGTAGCCAGAGAATCCGCGTAGGCTACTGTACGGTGGCTGGCGATAATGGAGCCAACATCGTGCTGACGTTCGGCTGGATTAAGCAGATCTGAGCTTACATGCATTATCACTCACTGGGAGGGTACTGGAGCAACTCGAGGGATTGACACCCTGTGAGATGAACTCTGCCGCCTCCTTGTTCATGGCTCCTGTTGAGTTGATTACTAGCTTACATGCTTGTTGGCTCCAAAGCGACAAAGTTCCCAGAATGGTCACATGACCAATCAAAGTACTTCTTGCAGTATACCACCATCCGCTTCAACATGAGTAACATGGAGAGTAAGTATCCCACACAGTCTATCGTAGTGCGTCTGACACACCCACAGAGACCTTATTCCAACTCAAAGTTTGCCCGCCATCATCATCCGAGATCCACTCTGATACCGTATTACACAGTTCACCGCGAAGACGCTGAACAGACAAGCAAAGAAGGCGCAGAAAGACGAGACTGCGGAAAAGACGAGGTTAAAGAAGGTCCGTTCAACCTTGTGCGTTCATCTTCCTCTGTGCCAAGTGACAATGCGGTGGTATTCCGAACCATGAAGGCGCTCCAGCAAGGCAATAACGACGGCGCAAGGATATACGCTTCCAACGCGATACGGAAGAAATCAGAGTCTTTGAATTTACTTCGTCTCGCTAGCCGTATCGATGCGGTCGCGAGCAGGGTGGAGACTGCGGTCACAATGAGACAGGTGACGGGCAACATGACATCCGTAGTTAAAGGAATGGACAGAGCAATGGACAGCATGAACTTGGAGAAGGTGCGCCATGCAGATAAAAGTGCCCAAAATTACTCATCGTTTTCCAAGATCTCGCTCGTGATGGACAAATTTGAGGCTCAATTCTCGGATCTGGACGTGCAGACCTCCTACATGGAAGACGCAATGTCCAGCACGACGGCCGTCTCCACACCACAGGATCAAATAGATCAACTCATGCGGCAGACAGCAGAAGAAGCAAACATAGAGTTACAGCATGATCTCGCTGCCAAGGACATCTCCGGTGTTGTGCCTGATCTATCCAAAAGCGAGACTATCGGCGAGGAGGATGCTAAGCTGGTGGAAAGACTGAGAGCCCTTCGACCTGCAACATAGTCATGGCACACTGACGCTGGTATTCATGCATTCATGTACTCTAGTACTTTCAACTTCGCTTGTATTACGCTTAGAGGACAGGAAGTAACATTAAACGGGATAACGCTCCAGGCTGGCTAGCTATACGACTAAGAATCTAAGATTGAAGACAAGGAGTGACACGATTTACTACCAAAAGGATATATAGCAAACAATAAAAAGCGATACCAGTATGAAGCTATGATCAACCTTAGATAGCGAAAAATTTACCAACAAGCAAGAATAAAGGTAGGGCGCATATGCGCACACCACAGGTCACCAACAATATTATGGACAATCACCCACTGTGACTCTCGACAAAGATGGTAAACTCAGCCATGAGTTTGTTTCTCTCTCGCTCACTGACACCAGATTCTGTAAGGAGTTTTTCAACACGAACTAGCAGACCAGAAGGACCCTCAAGCGGAATAATATGCGCGTCGAAGCGGTGGACGTCTGCAGATCACATCAGACCAAAGGTCGACGAGGGTGTAAGGAATGAACAAGAAGAGTACTTACATTTTTTGAAAGTCTGGAATCGGGACTCGGATAGTAAACTTTCAAATACCTTGGTGACATCCGACCCATTTGCCCTGTTTTTCTCCAGCTTCGCCTTTTCCCGCGCGAGAATGAACCCCGGCATAAGCACCTCTTCACGTACACGTGAAGGTGCCCATGATAGTCCCAAACCGAGATCAAGAGAACGCCCTTTTCCTTTGGATTTATGTTCACCGGATTTTGAATAGCCTGACTCAGCGTGTTCCGATGTATTGTAACTTTGTCCCCGTGCATGCTTCATTCGAGCATCGAAGATATTGCGCAACGGAGATGTGGGTTGAGATTGAGGAAGGCCAGATATTTGTCCAGGGAGGTCTTTTTGATTTGGCTCACTCGGCAAATTGAAGCTTTGAGGATTCGGTGAACTAGGCACCGAAGCAGTATGCTCGAACGCGAACGTTCCATGCGAGGTACGTAGGATACGTCTACCAGACGCGCGACCCCAACTGGAGGATTGTCCTACTGGTGTGTTACTCCCAGTACCTTTGCCAGTTGACTTTGTCTGCACAGAGACAGACGAGAACGACACAACCGATGTATCGCCCGTATGATCTGGCTTTGATTGAGACAACATGGGCAATTCTGCCTGTCCAGGGCGATGCGCAATCAAGCGGGACTTGTCACCCCGCGCAGAGTCTTCCGAGATCGTCCGCTCCAATGAGGGAAGACCAGGTTTTGAATAGGACGAGTCACCCTTTGAGACATGTATTCCCTGCCGGTCCACGGTAGAACTACTCTTGTTGAGGGCAGAGACCGGACGCTCAAAATCAAAGCTCCCAAGTTTGCTCCGGTGACTTGTCATATTGCGGGCAGGGTTGGAGCCAGGTGTCTTGTGGGATGGTCCATCGGAAGAACCAGTGGCTGGTCGCTTGCTTGATTTCTGCCCGTTTCTGTCCTTTGTTTTAGGCAAATCTTTGCCGTTCAGAAATCGGGAAGTGAAACGCCCCTTGGATGAAGGCGCGTGCTGCACATCTGCGTGTGACTGAGAGCTTGAGACCAGGACTTGTTCTCGATGAGCTATAGTAACGGTCTTGCCTTTGGCAGACTCGACCTTTCCAGGAACGACCCCAGGTGACGTAGTACCCGGCCGGGAGGGGGAACCGATCTCTCCTCCCAAGCGTTGTGGGGTTGGTGGGGTATGAATGATGCGGGGTATCACGAGCGAGCGATGAGGTGCCAGAAGGGACGATTGTTCGTTCTCTTCAGATGAGGCCGAATCTACGGTAGGGAGATGTGAGAACACGGGATGACCTGCAAACTGCGATGAGGTGTAATTCCGAGATATGGGAGAAGGATCTTCTGGGAGAGATTGCGAAGGGAAATCGATGGACGGACGAAAGTCGGGAAGGGGGCCGTCTGAGTCAGGGAAGAGTTTTTCTCTTTCCTTGCCCTTGTTCCGACCCCCGCCGTCGGGGAGAAGATGGGCACCTTTGTGAAGAGTAGGATGCGAGGGCTCTTCCGGAAGGGCAACTGCACTGTCATGGGGTGGGCGCTCTGAACCGACCGAGTGTCTTCTACCATGGGAGCGACCACCTTGAGGGCACTGTACATGTGGGAGGGGTAAATGACCGGTAGATGATTTTGGAGTGCTGCGCTGAGAGCCACCGAGACCGAACGACCGGCGACGGGGGCTGGCGGACAAAGGTAGTGGACTGGATGGGACGGGTATGGAATAGGGAGATTTTGAAGTGGAGGAATCGTCGACCGACTTTGGGGTACTGGGGCGGGAGGTCAATCTGAAGGAGCGTGTGCGAGATGGTTTGGTCCTGGGTTCGGATGCGGATGCGGATGTAGAGGTGGATGCCTTCCTGTGCGAGGTTGAGGATGGTTGCTGTGGGGCGGAGGTAGAAGAGGATCTGCGCGTCAAGGAAATGCCGAAAAGGGAGTGCAAAATCAACTTGCGCCTGGTGGAAGAGGGAGTTTCTGAGCGAGGGAAGTGGAGATCATCGTAATCGTAATCAATAGTGTCAGTGGATTGATCGTGATCTGGGAGTGGTGTGTGGATATCGGTGCTCTGAGGGTGGAATGGGTAAGGGTGGCGTCCGCGGTACATCCTATTCCTCAAGGAATCGGAAGGAAGGGGTGTGATGGTGGAGTGAGTAGCGGTCGTCGTGGATGAGACGGGACGGTTTTGAGAACGGACGGACGACTTGGCATAGCTCGATGGGGGATTGTCTGAGGACAAGGAATCCTTGTGTAGATGACGGGTGTGAGGGGGTAGAGGATACGGGGAGGAGCCGAGGGTGGAAGACATGGGGTCGGACGGGGCTGGGTCGTGGCCAGGACGAGAGCGTGAACGAGAGCGGGAGCGAAAGAATGCGGAGAACTAGGAGGAATGTGTTGGACACGAAGGGGAACAAGGGGAGCTGGACAGACCTTGTTTTCGCGTTTGGGGGGGGAGGGTATAATGGCCGATACGGTCATAGCGTTTGGTGGTTGTGGAGAGACAACGACGGTGGATACAACACGTGCAGGCGGTGTGCTTCTTTCTGACGGAGGTGGAGGGGGGGTTACCACGGGAAAGAGAGGGGGGGTCACATCTCACCACCATGTTGCACCTATTCCGCCA
>JBBPNO010000166.1:0-45036 GCA_038090915.1 Boletus eberwhitei
CAGCCTTGTCGGCAGTGTTGGTGGTCAGAGTTCAGAAGGCATTGCCTTCATCGTTGGGGGTCAAAGGGGCATCATGAAAGTAATCCCCCGCATCATACATGAGGTCATCCCACAGGGAAGTAGAGGGGATGTCCGTTTGAAGGGAAAAAGAGGTATCCCCCTGGTCAATCGTAACACCGATAACCTTGATATTTTGTTATGCAACCTGCATAACTGTTGACACGTGGCTGTGTAATCCTTCTTAATCTACAACCGGCACCTTCCCAGTTCCCCAATTGCGTGGTCCGAAGGGCGTCGACTCCGATATGCCAAGGGAAGGCTTTGTCGCTACTTCGCAGATGTAGCTCACTGTGCAGAAACCCGAATGTGGGCCGATGCTTCTTGGACAAACAGCAAGCCAACTGTGCTTATAGAGGGCGAGCCCTACTAAGAGCGATGGTACAAAGTACCGAGCTTACTATCACTGCAAATAGTAAGATGAGCGAAGAGATGGCTTCCAGATCTGAGCGAGATCGAAGCAAGGTGGAACTTTGATGGAGTTTGACTTTACACGGTGAATTGTGTATATCAAGGCTAGGGATTTACATGAAAAGAAGCATCAATATATATAGTACTCCAGGCTTCAGGGCAGGTTAGATATAAATACTAAATATAGGAGGGAAGAATCGGATTTTAGATGGAATCGGGGAGTATAGGAACTACAAGGCTGTGTACGAGAGAACACAGCCGAGGAGGTGCTGTCCGATGTGAAATATATTGAAAGGTGAAATGGAGAAATGAAACAGAGCCATGGGTGGTGTTCATCGCCTTGCACAGCCTTGGTGGCGATATGGTTGATTGGTCTTTAGAAGGCATCACCTTCAGAGTTGGGGGTCAATGGGGCGTTTGGGAAATATTCTCCCATGTCGAAGAGAAGGTCATCCCATAGGGACGGGGTCGGAATGTCTGCGTTTAAGGAAATTTGGTACCCCCCTTGGTCAATCGTAACAGAAATGACCTGACCTTACCGGAAGGTGCAAGCAACAATCAAGAGATGACAAGTAGGGTGAATCAAGTAGCTCCTGTAGTCAACCAGTAAAGCTGGAGAAAGACCAAGAGGACAAGACTGAGGTCCTCTGGTGGCAACTTGGGCCTTTATATACTGTCTAGGGATTTACACTTGTGTACACTAGATCTAATGATATGCTATGCTACATGTGTGATCAGTGAGGCAGACATGAGGGATACATGAGGTAAGTGAGTCATAGATAAAGGCATGAGGTGAACATGTGTTTGTCTAGACTAACATGTGTGATCCTGCAGGCAAGCATGAGATGATCTAGACCTTGGACGAGTCATGAAGGATGCCATAAGGATGCCATGAGGTTGATAGGTCTAGATCTCTGCATGGACTTTTGCATTTGGCAGGTTTGGGTTATAGGGGTAAAAGATAGGAGTTAAATGTGAAAGTCAATGTATAAAATGGAGAAAAATAGTAGAAATAAAAGGAAAAATAATGTGGTCTGTAACAAATGCCACATTATACATGACACCTTTTTGTGAGTCTACCTCAATGGAACATGGTAACCAATTGTGAATGATGCACCACTGGCCACTGTGGTGTTTGGAGCTGCCAATGAGGTTCTCCTTATTACTTGATTTGCACCAGAGCCATTGACAAATACAATTCCAGTTTCTTCCATCATCATCTGAGTTCCTTGAAGAACTGAATGTCCAGGAAGAACCTGTAAGCATGGCAGAGCTACCAGCACTGGCGAGTGGTGATGCAGGTAAGCTGGAACCTTGAGTTCTGTTATTTTTGGATAATGGATCATCTGATTCTGCACCACATGACACTTGTGAGGGACTTGTAACATATACATTTTTTGGGGTTTCTGCTATCACCACCTCAATCAATTCGATTTGTTGGATCAATTATCATATCTTGTTTGATGGGTTTATGGGTGATTGTGTTTGGAGCCTTTCCTGTCATTCACCCACCATCAGCAAAAACAGGGTAATTGTCCAGTAGCATAGTGCTCATAATGAGGGTCCAACTAGACAGTGGTTTGATAGTACTATGATAGTGTCTCAAAGTCTGTTCATAGTATGGCCATAGTCTATCATAGTATTCTCATAGTGTCTCATAGTACTCTCATAGTACTTTCATAGTGTATTTATAGTTCATAGTGGTTTTATAGTATATCATAGTACCTTCATAGTATGTCATAGTACTTTCATAGTATGCCATAGTACTTTCATAGTGGTCATAGTGATGCCATAGTATGCATAGTGCTTTCATAGTGGCTTAGCAATCTTAATCATCAGCCAATCCTTTCAATTTCAAGCCAATTCCAATTCCAAATATAATCAAATGTTAATTTTATTAATCCTAATCCTAATCCTAATCCTAATTCTAACCCTAATCCTAATTCTAATCCTAACCCTAATCTTAAGCTAATCCTAATCCTAACCCTAATTCAAATTAGCAACATGTCAAGTCAAAATATTGACTTACAAAGTATTGACTTATTGTGATGAATAGAGAAGGATAAAATTGAGAAGCAAGAGAGTGTGGGAAAGTTTTTGAAGTCTGGCTGGTTTATATAAGATTGGGTGCCCAAACATTGGCAAACAAAGTCCGCTTTTTTGACATTGAGTGTGGGAAAATGGAATTGTATATTTTGCACAACAGTTTGACTACACTTTTTTCCTACACTTTTTGTACAACATTTGACTACACATTTGACTACACTTTGGGTACACTTTGGGTACACTTTGTGACTACACTTTCTCTACACTTCCTGGCTACACTTTTGGCTATACTTTGAATACACTTTGTGACTACACTTTAACTATACTTTCTGTACACTTTGTGACTACATTCTGACTACACTTTTTGTACACTTTCTGACTATGCTTTTTGTTTACTTTTTGATTAAGATTAGGATTAGGATTAGGATTAGCTTAGGATTAGGATTAGCTTAACATTACAGTACTACTGTATTACCACTCTGACTACTATGAATATACTATGAATGCTATGAAATACTATGATACTATGATACTATATATGATACATACTATGAACACTGTTATGGTTGACCAAGGGGGATACCAAATTTCTTTGAACACTGACATTCCGACCCCATCCCTATGGGATGATCTCCTCTTCGACATGGGGGACTATTTCCCCGACGCTCCGTTGACCCCCAATGCTGAAGGCAATGCCTTCTGAACTCTGACCATCAACACCGCCAACAAGGCTATGCAAGGCGGTGGACACTGGATTCTGGCTATGTTTCATTTCCCTCTATTTCGTATTACTGTATTTCACATCGGACAGCATCCCCTCGGCAGTGTTCTCTCATGCACTGCCTCGTAGTTCCTCTACTCCCCAGACTCCATCTGAGATCCGATCCCTCCCATATTTAGTATTTAACACCAACCTGCCCTAAAGTCCCAAAGTACTATATATAGGGATGCTTCTTTTCATATAAATCCTTAACCTTGATATACACAATTCACCATGTAAAGTCAAACTCTATCAAAGTTCCCTTTTACTTCAATCTTGCTCAGATCTGGAAGCCATCTCCTCGCTCGTCTTACTATTTGCAGTAATAGTAAGCGTGGTACTTTGTACCATCGCTCTTAGCAGGGCTCGCCCTCTATAAGCACGGTCGGCTCGCCGTTCGTCCAAGTAGCACCAGCCCATGTTCGGGCTTCTGCACAGTGAGCTATCTCTACGGAGTAGCGACAAAGCCTTCCCATGGCATATCGGAGCGAAGCCCTCTAGACCAAGATCTAATCGGGGAATAGGGAAGGTGATCAGTTGTAGATCAATAAGGATTACATGGTCACGTGTCACAGGTTATGCAGGTCGCATAACAAACACTATGAATACACTTTCAATACTATGACACTATGACTACTATGAATGTACTATGAATGCTATGGAATACTATGGTACTATGGATACACTGTCAATACTATGACACTATGAACACTATAAACACTATGAGTTATCTATGAAATCACTATGACTACTATGAAACTACTATGGCACTATAAGCACTATGGTGAAATTCTGTGTTTACTGATGACCTTTCACTTGCTCATCTGCCAGTACCATTTCTTGTCATGTTGCTCAATGGAAATGTGGTCTCTGGTTGTTTCAACAAGAGCATCTTTTGATGTTTGGTTTCCTCTTATGCCATGGTGTATTGCAATGTGTTGGTCATGGATGGTTTACCTCACATTGTTCTTTTGGCAGAATGGGAGGACAACAGTTTGGTTACTGATGTGTGGTTCAATGTCTAGTCTGGTTTGGATTGTGACATTATCGTTGGCCATGAGTGGATTTCATTGTGTGCAGGGTAGTTGCTGCTAATCTTTAAAACTCTCCCACTCAAGTATAATTCTTGATGGTATGCATGAAAATCATTCTACCTTGGTCAAACAACACTGAAATGCCATTACAACTTCCATATCCCACAATGCTTGCATGTGTCCAACTCACTGAAGATGTTGTTTGGACTCTAACAAAGGTGAGTATGAAATACTTGACAAATGAGAATATGCTGAATGTGTGCTATTATGCAGGATGATTCCCACCAACTTTGCATCAGTAAATCTGAAAAATTTGTGTAATATTATATAATGACATTATAAACACCACAATTGCAACAATTTCAACAATTATTATCAGCAAGAAGCTAAGGGAATATATAGGTCAAAAGCATTGACAATAGCTACAAAAATTATACTCATGGCATGACTTGGAATTCATTGGTATTATTAGAGCTAATTGTATTATAATAGAATCTTACTATCATCTGATAATGATATAATAATGCAATGCAATACATATAACAGCATAAATCAAAAATATCATTTAGTTTGTATAAATACAATATTTAATTCCATTCATTAATCATAATCCAAAGAAAAAAATTATTATTTATCAACTTTATCTACAATACTATATACATAACATGTACTGTATAGTACTTACAAAATTTTTCCCACACCTTCAGGCTAACACTTACAGTGTTAAATAACTACCATGATATACATGATAAGAGTAGTGGAGAAGTAAAGGCACAATATCATTGAATGTCAGTGGATATAATTATGAATGCTATTTGGTAAGACATTATCAGATATAATATTAATGCCATTTGTATTATCAATTCTTGTTATTTGTTTGTCACAATTATAAGACATTGTAATAGTAATGGCATTGCTAACAATGTTTACCAAATGTGACATGCATATAGCAATTCCAGGCAATGATGCAAGTTAATTACTACACATTATCCTTTCATAATAACCAGGCAAATGCGTTGGAAGGAAATATTTATATTTATATTTTGAAATCAAAATTGGATGTAATTGAAATATCTATCAGGTTATAATAAGGTGAGCACAGCCCAATGATGTGGGGTCTTTTCTTTGCAACAGACCATGATGTTCTGGTTCCACACTGTGATGGAAAATTATCTTTGGAATATTGACTGTTCAATCCAGATATTGTAAACTACTTCCTCAGTTCATGTGGCTGGTATCAAGCACTGCATGTCCAAGAACTTTCTGTCCAACTCTGACACATGGCCTTATTGTTGGATGCAAGACACCAAGATACTCATCAATCAAGCATTTGTATGCACCATCAGAAATGTGGCCCCCCATTCACTTGTGTGTGGTGACCCAATGGTACTAAAGCACTGTCTGTCTCACAAAGACAAGTTCGTGGGTGTTGTCCCTGAGGATGTAGGTCTTCAAGTTGTTAGCACAGTATTGGACAAGTACATGGGTTTTGAGTTCTTGATCTAATTCCTGGACCCAAAAGGTCCAGGTCTCACTTTCCATAATGTGTGTTATGTGAACCATACCAGTCCAGCTCATCCAAGTTCAACTGCTTACATACTATTCCCTATTGATTTATCGTAGTGGCATGCATGTGCCAAATCCCCAACTCCAGCCTGGAAAAGACATACTGTTGGCCCATTTTGACCAAAATCCAGTCACATGATTATTGGTGTCAGCCTGCTAGAGATACATTACTGTATTTTGAGACATTGTACACATCATGCAACACTCCTCTCTCGTATCTGCTTGGTTTGCAGTACCACCATAGGCGAAAGTGTATGTGTTCCATATGTTTCAAATGTCACTGTTTGCAATGTCTGGCATTGCATGTATATGACTTGGAGAGTTGGCTGCCACTATCCAATATTGAATCTGACAATATTCATTCATAATCAAGTCCCGAACCATTCCGGTTCCATCACTTCCGAGCTCGGAAATGCCCATCCGAAATCATATTCCGGAACCACTAGTTCTGAAGGTACTTCCGGAATTTTCCTGCACCCTTCTGCAGGTTCTGAGACTAGCATCTCGGAACTGCTCCGGAACTGTTTCCGGAGTTTTCCTGTGCTCATTCTGAACTCAGAATGAACTTTTATTACACTTAGACTTTCATCATTTCTTAGCCGATACTTACAACATATGTTACACACTTCCTTCGGATCCGTTTACACCACATCACATATAACATAATATGAGTATACCTCCGTCCATATATAGTTCCTACTTGCTGACATGCACCTCAGTCGTTTCCGCCCTCTTAGGCAGCGGCTGAGGTGAGTCTCTTTTTCTTATCATTTTACTTGTAGCTAATGTACTGTAGCTCTGGGCAATTCCTGCCCATTCCTAGGTGAATAATCTAGTTGTTTCCACCCTCTTAGGCAGCGGCTGAGCTCTGGGCAATTCCTGCCCATTCCTAGATTCTGTCAGAATCAGTGCATGAAAACCACTGATGTGGCCTGGATCAGAATTTGAACCTGTGCCCCCTACTCATAATGTTCAGTACATGGCTGCAGGTCAGTTTGATTTTGCATGCCCCTATCTCATACACACCTCTGTGATTCCGCCATCTATCCCCTTGTTCCAGCTTTTGACCCCTTCAATCTCGTAGTTGCTTGTGGTAATAGTAAGTAATAATCCTGAGGATGCAAATCACTCCTCCCCTCAAATATCAACAAAAAAAGTTTGCTTTTCTGACCTTGCTTTTTATTTAGCTACATGTGTACACAGTAGATGAAATCAGGCTTTGATGATGACCATACTAGCTGTGGGTCCAGGGGTGCCTGGAGGCAGTATTGGACAAGTACGTGGGTCTTGAGTTCTTGATCTAATGCTTATTCATTCGACTGCCCTTTATATTTCATTCTGAGTCAGTGCGGTCACGCTGGGTATGCTCGACTATGTGGTTGATCGTGATTTTGATGTTATCGAGATTGTCGACTGAGAACTCCTTGTGTGTCGCCGGCTTTGTTGGCGTATTCGATAGTTCGAGGAGCGTGTACTATTTACGAGACAGCATCAAGTCGAAACGAAGCATCCATCTGCATCAGATACGTACCGGGTTTTGCCACGGATGCTGGCGCGTAAGCGTCTGTCGACCGTGCTTAACATTCTCAACCAGCTGCCAAAGTTTGCCCCATCAAGACGGATGAAACAGGCCACTCTGTCTAAGTTGTCAAAGTCACTATCACAGCATTTCATTTCTCTCGACAACGGATATCTACGGACTACCCAAAGTCGCGACCGTTGTGGCAAGCAGATATTCAGCTACGTCAACTCCGTGACAAGTCACTTCAAGCCTTCAGGTGCTGGGAGAACACGTTGGATTTTGTTTCCGCCACATAAGAGGCATTCTGCTGAGACCAGTCGCGCCTGTAGGTTGGAGATGAATGAGTACTGAAATGGTGAGTAGTGTGATAGACTTTCCTGCCTGTGGATAACTAACCGTTCATCTCGGTGAAACACCGTCAATGTATCTCTTGCGAACTTGACACTCGTGAGCAAATCTGCCCATGTCGCCACAACAGATTTCCTCCTGGTAATCGGTAATTGGGCATATTCTTCGGGTAAGACGGAGTGTAACAAGGCACTGGTCAAGTTCATAGCCTCCATGAGCCGTCGCGTCTTGTTCTACCCTATCAATAAATCTAATCTTAGGATGAAGTACAGAGCAACCGCGTCCCACCACTGCTCTTATAAGTCCCCTCCGAGATTGCAGAACCGCATCCAGTCGCCTGCCGTTGCCCACTCATGAGGGCCTTCTTTTCATTCGTTGTCCTTGGTCTTGGTCTCCTCGCCAGTGCGGAACCATCTCTCTCTCCTTACGCCGTCCACGAGAAGCGCACCAACGTCCCCCCGGGCTGGTCGTTGAAGCGCAGACATGACCCCAACACACCCATTCCTCTGCGCTTTGCCTTGATCCAGAAGAACATTGATGACATCGGAAAGTACCTCATGGAGGTGTCGCACCCCGAGTCCGATAAATACGGGAAACACTGGTCTGCGGGTGATGTCCTCGAAATGTTCGCACCCAGCGACGAGACGATCGAGGCAGTTCGATCATGGCTCTTGGGTAGCGGCGTCGAGAGCGACCACATCCGACTGACGTCCAACAAGGGTTGGATCGAAGTGACGACCACTGTCGAGGAGGCAGAGCATCTCCTTCAGACAGAGTACAATCTCTACGGTCACATCTTAGGAAAGGAGCACGTTGGTTGGTCGATTTCATAAACCATATTTCATACGGTGCTGATCGAATGGATAGCTTGTGATGCATACCATCTCCCTGCACACATTATCCCTCACGTGGACTTTGTTACGCCGAGCGTGCACTTCGATGCTAAGTTGACACGTCGTGGTAGTACCGACCCTGCTCGTTCCGTCCACCCAAGTGCAGGAGTTAGAGCAAAGTCCTTAGGAGTGGTGAGTGGTCCACCGCCGACTAACGGTGAGCATTGCGACGAGTACATTACACCGGACTGCTTGCGCGCGCTCTATGGACTCTCCGACACCCCGCCGAATGCGAGTCCGTCGAACAGTTTCGGAATTGGTAAGCGAATAATTATTCTAACGCTGCCTCTAGTTGAAAATTGCGCGAATTGCAGTGGAGTACACCCCACAAGCTTACCTTCAGAGTGATCTGGACATGTTCTTCGGGAATTACTCTCCCTCTCTCTACGGAAAGTCACCGAACATGGTTTCGATTGACGGAGGTAAATGTGTACACTGCACAGAATTGTATATTGGCCTCACTCCCCGCTCAGGCTACATACAGACCGAGTATCAAAATTTCAGCTACAACGGTGAATCCGACCTTGACCTTCAATATGGTATGGGTCTCGTTGGGCCATCGCAGACGGTGACTCTGTACCAAGTCGGTGATATCAATGGTCAGCCGCCAAGATACACATGACGTTGAAACTGATGTTGTTTTCTCAGCCAATGCCTCATTTAACAACTTCCTCGATGCTATCGATGGCTCTTACTGCACCTTCGAGGGTGGTGACGACCCGACCCAAGACGGTACTTACCCTGATCCGAATCCCGGTGGATATACAGGTCAGTGTGCATGTCTAAATTTACCTCCCCAGCTTCATGTCCTCGCAATTAAGGTCCCGAGGCATGCGGAACCGTTAGGCCCGCGAACGTTATCTCGACCTCGTACGGGTACGACGAAGCTGACCTCACACCATCCTATACCGCACGACAGTGTGCTGAGTACGCCAAACTTGGTCTCATGGGCATCACCGTCCTGTACAGCTCTGGTGACTTCGGTGTTGCCGGTAACATTGATCTTTGCTTGAACCCTAACGGTAAGTAGGCGTCTCTCCCCTTCGCGATTTCATTCTAAGTCTTGCGTTGGTGGGTAGGAACTCAAACTCCCAATGGAACTATATTCAATCCAACCTTCCCTGGAACTTGCCCTCACATCACTTCCGTCGGTGCTACCATGATCCCACCCAACTCCACAGTCGACGAGCCCGAAACGGCCTGCATGGATGTCATCTTCTCTAGTGGTGGATTCAGCAACTACTTTGCTATGCCCGAGTACCAGAAGTCGGCTGTCGATCACTACCTGAATAACTACTACCCCAATTACCCGTCCTCAATCTGGAACTCCACTGGAATGGTATGCTCCTGTTTTACTGTAGGTTGGAAAGGCTGACGAATGAACAGTCTCGTGCCTTCCCTGACATTTCTGCCAACGGAGCGAACTACATCATTGCTGTATGTCGGCTATTGCTATTCTATCTGAGTGAAAGATCCGGCTCACATTCATCCTACGTGACTTAGGGCGAGAGCCAATGGTATAGCGTTTATGGAACGTCTTGCTCTACTCCAGTCAGCGGGGCGATCTTTACGATGATCAATGATGCTCGTATCGCAGCCGGCAAATCGACTATTGGATTCATCAACCCAACGGTGAGTGAAATGGTGCACAAATGAACACTACAACATCGTGACGAGACTTTCGTTGTAGATTTATTCCTCTGCGTTTGTTGGCGCTTTCAACGATATCACTAATGGGAGCAATCCAGGGTGCGGAACCAACGGGTTCAATGCCACGAAAGGTTGGGATCCTGTGACTGGTCTGGGAACACCCAACTACCCCAAGTTGCTTTCTGCCTGGCTCGCGCTTCCCTGAGTGGTGAGAATGTCATTGTCAACGTAGGATGCGCCGGCTTTATCTATTTATCTATACGTTTGTCTTGGAATATATTCTTCACGCAGTGTTCGGATTTTTTGTCCTAGGGTGTTGACCTTCTTTGTTAGAACTCGGTGAGATTTTGAGAAAAATAAATTACGGGAATGGTTACAACGAAAGTCACTGAGCTGATTCAGTGGTGTTCGGATTATTTTCTGAACAGATGTACCACATGGTCACACCCCAACGCCGAAGGTCGGCAGCCACAGTATCCCGTCGAGGACTGGACAGATTCACTCACGCGTCAAGATCATTTGAGGCAACTGTCCTGTAGCACATCTTTCTCAATATCTAACTCGACGAACCCTATGATCCCTCTCGGAGAATTCTTTTTAAGCCTCTGTAAGTTATGACAGTTTGGAGGCCTTGGTTGCATTGTGATCATGCTACGTTTGAAATCCGACCACTAGTAGGTGCCATCCGGATGGACACTGGGGAAATATAGTAGATGTTTTTTTATGGAAGTCTCAGTCTAACCAACAGTACAAAGTCACATGTGGTGTGTAACGCGCGCCGATACTAGTATTTTGAATCCAAAGTCTCCGGCCACACGGAGGATTCGCACTTGTTCGAACGTCGGTTTATAGTCGCCTCCTATGTTACTGGTATCAGATATACCGAGACAACGAACGAGACCCAACCAGCTGCAGAGCTCCCCACTTACCCACGATGCCATACCGACGCCATACGGTACGTTCCTATGACCACTTGGGGAGTGCAGCTTGGGCGGCCGCAGCCAAGGACTGTTCTCGAGCCTGCTCTACAGCCTTTTTTTGTTCTCGCATTCAGAGGTATGCCTTTTTTTTTTAAAAAAAAAAAAAAAGGAATTCAACGTCACCTGTGCCTCTTCGCGTGCCTTGGCTTCGGCTTCTCTCAGCGCGAGTACCTCAGTGCCATCACCCGAAGCTTAGTTCGGTCTGCATATACTGCATGAAACAGACAGGCGACACACCTCTGCGGACACGTGGATGAGACGGAGAAGCGGATGAAAAGACAAGAAAACGAAACGAAAGAAAAAGAAAGGTCGGGATCAGAGACTGGGTCGACGATCGTACGCAACGGAACCACGGAACGACGCACCTTTGCCTTTGGACATGACGTGGTCGTGAACGGAGTAGCCCAGGTAGATGCCATATATGCTGAGTGCCGCGAGTCCGGAGACGAGGGTGCGATGGAGGACGTCCGCGAGAGTGAGTGGGGTCCGGTTGTATCTTGACTGCCTCAAACCCAGGAAGGTGAGCAAAGACATGAATGTTCTGTGGGACCACTGAGTGCCCGTCGGGGTGTTTTGAAAGTAGTAGTGGGATGTGAACTGTGCTATACTGGACACCACGTGACAGGTCGTGTATGCGTTCTCATGTGTTCCGTTTCCGGTCGAAATTCGCTGCCCAAGAATTCTGTGAATCACTGGAGAGAGTAACGGTTTGGGAGATCGCAAACACTTGGTTCAGCGTAAATGACCCCCGTTCGTCAATTTCAACTAAAGTATACTATCAACTAATTCCGGGGGACTCGGCGGCTTATTTGTTTGAACCTGCTGAGAATCATCCTTCAAGCTTCAAGCTTCAAGTGCGAGTACTCGATTGTGAAGATCGCTATTCAATTACAGAAGATACAAGGGATAATGTAGCAATAGAGTATCTAACCTAGATGTCTTGCGTCCAACCAGCCACGATCAAGCATGGAGCGGTGACATGAAATCAAGAACAAAACGAAGAAAAAAAATCAAGAAACAAGACAGCGAGAAAAAAAAACTAACAACGCTACAGCCGCCAATCTCGGAAGAAATCCCAGTCCGTCCGCACGAAATGAATCATGTAGTCCGACACGCTCCCACCATCGCCCTCTTCCCCGCCATGTTCGGGCTCGCCTTCTTCACCCTCCGCATCACCCTCGACTTGTACACCACCTTCGGTTTCCCCGCGCGGTTCTGCCATCTCTTCAGCACCAAAGTCAGCTTGATCGGCACCCTCGAGCACGTCTTCTTCCCTCGCCGCGATGACAGCAGCCTGTGCATCCTCGGAATCCTCAAACTCCCCAAGTGCCCTTGTCAACGCGCCGTCATCCTCGAACAACGTCCGCCAGTCGAACTCCCCTTTCTGGATGACGATATCATCCAACGAACGCTTTTGGTTGGCCTTCATGAGCATCGCTTCCTCCACCGTGTGTGAAGATATGAACCGGTAGATGTGTACGTCACGAATCTGTCCGATGCGGTGGGCACTAAATAGCCATACCAGGTCAGCGATGGACGGTGTCCGCGCCAAAATCGAAATGAATATCTCACCGGTCCTCGCACTGTCTATCCATCTGAGGATTAAAATCACTGTCATAAAATATGACCGTATCCGCGCCAGTCAGACTACGGATCCAATCAATATTCCATATTAAGGAACACAAGAAAACAGAGAGACGTACTTGATGCCGACACCACCAGACCGAGAAGACGAGATGAAACAAAAGATCCTCGCATCCGCATTGAACCGCTCCGTGATGTATTGCCTATCCTCGATCTTCGTCGCGCCATCCAGTCTGAGATAGAGATACCCATGGAAGTTGAGAAATATCTCGAGAATATCCAACACCCTCGTCATCTGCGTGAAGATCAATATCCGGTGACCTCCCAACTTCTTTTGCCGCAACAATTGACTCAGTTGTTGGAGCTTGCCGCAGTCATATTGCAACAGCGATGGATCAGGAAATGCAATCTGAAGTTTGACGCTGGTGCGGTGCAAGACCTCGTCGAACGTCGGCGGACAGGATATGATCGCCTGCTCGCACCCAGTAAGCGCCAGGCGAGGAAGATCCAGTGCGACAACCGCAGGGGTAGCAAACGTGAATTTGTCAATGACGCCCGATAACTCTTCCACACGTTCTTCGTACGATTTCACCATGCCGTTCACGGTGGTCACCGTGTCCAAGTACGCGGTCTTCTGATCGATAGCGGATAGTGGCAAGACGGGACGGTGACAACCTTGAACAGTTCTCAACATCTCCTGCCCATATATCGGTGTCCGAGCACATCGCAAACGGTTAATGTAGCCAATCTGAGCCCACCGAGCAACTTTTTGCATACGCTGTTGATAGCTGTGCCATGCATGATAGCCTGCAATGCTCCGCACATCCTTTGGCGGTGGCTCCCCAGGCATCTCAGATATGAGCGGTA
Source organism: Boletus eberwhitei (assembly GCA_038090915.1). NCBI lineage: Eukaryota > Fungi > Basidiomycota > Agaricomycetes > Boletales > Boletaceae > Boletus > Boletus eberwhitei. The sequence goes on from JBBPNO010000166.1 coordinate 13,719, forward strand.
GTCGATGTGTGGCATCCAAACGATGCGTCTCCACCGCAGACGTGAGGGGCACGTTTTGCTGATCGACGAATCGTAGCCCAAACAAGTCGAAATTGACCCGCTCCTCGTCTTCCACCCTCAGCAACTTCCGTCGGACGAGCAGTTCCTTTATCTCAAAGTCGGCGATCGCGGAGCGCGTCATGGCAAAAGACGTGACGACGGGTCGGACCTCAAACAGATCGGGGTGATTGCACACCTTGCGAAGTTGCATCAGGACATTGGCAATCTTTTGGTATACGCCCGACTCGAGCGCTTCACGGGTGTGTGCACGCAACATGAACTCGTCGTACAAGAAACGTTGTCTCTTGGAAAGTGGACAGAGGACGAGGTGCTCGTATTTGCTTGGAAGCTCTTTTTCAACGTCCCGTTTCAGTCGACGAAGCAGGTACGGCCGCAGCACGGTGTGTAGTTTCGACACGCGTTGCAAGTTTTCGTCATCCAGCATGGTACCCATTTCGATCGCTTTCTCCAACGGATCTAGACGACGCGAGACGTAAGCATCCCTCCCTACCTCAGCGCAGCGCAAAGAAACAAGAAAACGCACTCGAGAACCATTCCCCAAACTCCTTCAGGTTGGCAAAGTTGGTACCAGACATCAAGAACTGCAAGAGGGCCCACAATTCAGTCAAATTATTCTGCAATGGTGTTCCTGTAAGGAGCAGCCGCCGAAAGGAGCGAAACATGAGAAGGATATTCCACCGCTGAGACCTAAAGTTCTTGATCATATGCGCCTCGTCCAGGATCATGTAGTACCACATCTTGCGCTTGAAAATGTGTGCGTCCCGACTCGCAAGTGTGTACGAGGTGATGCAAACGTTGAAGTGGTGCTTGTTGTACCATCCCTGTCGCAGTTCTTTCCGACGCTTGGTGCTGCCGTGATAACTCAGGGTCTTGAAGCCGGGGAGAAACTTCTTGAACTCCATCTCCCAGTTCAGCAGCACGCTCGTTGGAACGATCTAGGGTTACAATCCGTCGTGAGATTCATCAACGAAGATGCCCCGCAAAAGCCACCAGACGTACGATAAGATGCGGTCCCCATATCCCCCGATCGCAAGCCAGATGCGCAAGAAGCGCAATCGTCTGAATCGTTTTCCTATTCCAAACATAAATTGGTTAATAGTACGTATCGCCCTCGGTTCTTCACTAAACGTACCCAAGCCCCATCTCGTCCGCCAAAATACCATTCAGATTATTGGAATGCAACGAGGCGAGCCACTCCAACCCACTCTGCTGGTACGGGCGGAGCACCCCGCGGAGAAGTAACGGTGGCTTGATCTTGTCCTCGGGGGACCAGTCGACAGGTGCAACAGCGAACGGTTTCAGATACTCCGGGATGCGGGTAAATTCATCGTCCTGGACGTCTTCCATCTGCATATCCACCTCTGCCTCTGCTCGGTGTACCTGGGGAGAGACGGCATGATCGAAAACACGCTCAGGTAGAAGTTGCAACGCGTCACGGTCCTTGGCTTGATCCTTCTTCGCGTCAACCATCCCATGTTTCGCGTTCAAGGCCTCGTCCGTTTCCTCTGATTTTCCGGCCACGATGGCGTTGACCACATCCCCATTGGACACCACAACAGAACCATCACCGTCCTTGACAGGGTCATGATCGATGACGCTCGACGCAGGCGACGGATCGTCTCGCATGGGGTAATCATAAAAGCTCTCCAGCGCTGGTGAAGGTGCATCGCCCAGCGTCGGCGTACGCGCAATCGAGTCCATATCCGAAGGCATACTCGGTGATGCCACCGCGTCCTCGAACATCGCTGGCCTCTTGGCCAACATCGCAGCGTCCTGGTCTACACTAAACTCGGACGCGGAGCGCGCTTGCGCTCCCGGTTCCATCACCACGTCCGCGTCCGCTCGATCAGGCGGGGGAGGGTCGGTTACAACGTCCTCTTTGGGGCGTGTCAGCCCAAGCAACGCATGGGTCGTCTCTTCTTCATCCTCGTCACTGCTTTCCTCGTCGCTCTCGTCCTGCCCTCCACCGTCCTCATCCTCACTGTCATCGTCATCGTGATTGGCGTCCTCCAACACCCCTAGACCAACAAACTCCTCCGCACTCTCCACTTCAGACCTATCCTCGTGTTCGTTCTCTTCGCCATCGTGCTCCTCACCTTCGCTCGTCCCTGCCGATTCCAGTTCCCACTCCAACGCTGACAAGCTGGTCGAACGACTCCTCGACCGCGACAGGTCGCCTCTGGAAAGATCGACTTGCTGCGTCTCCAATATCTGCCCCGACTGGTCCAAAATCGCATCGAGATGTTCATGGCCCCGACGCATCTCCTCTGCCTCTGCCCGTTGTCGCTCTTGTTCTCGTACATACTACCAAAACGAAAGCAGAAAAAAAACACATTCAACACTTGGCCCCGAACAAAGGTGACAACCTAGCTGAAAAGAAGAAAAAAAAAAAAAAAAAAACTCACAAAGACGGCCTTCTTCCACTCCGAAACTATCATCTTGACTGTCGCCTTTGCCAGCGCTCTCACCCGCTTCTCATCTTGGGCCCTCGCCTTGTCTTCCCTCACCGCCGACTGATCCCAATACGCCTGTATCCGATTCGCCACCTGCGCAGCTACTTGCCGACCCCGGACGAGGAAGCCGCCTCCCCCTCCACCATGTCGACCCCTCTGCATGATCGTCTCGACGATATGCTCCCACACGTCCTTTGACCGCCTCGGGTCCCGCGCGTTCGGGTTCGTCGTGATCGCAGGTACAGGGGTAGGTGTCGCTCTCCCAGACGCCAACCCCTTGAATGACTCGCCATACAAAAAGGGCCCGAACCGCCCCTGTTTATGTAGCCTCTCGATCTTCTCTCGCAACACCGCATCCTTTTGTGCGAGCGTCTGAAGAGTTTCGGGTGTCTGCTCTTGCTCATCTAGTAACGTGTATGAGGATAGAAAGTCAGTGAGGTTCGAGGCGAATTTCGGCGGGGGCGGTTTTTGGCGTGGGTTTGTGTAGGACGGGGGAGGCTTGCGGACGATCAGTCGAACGCGTTTGATGGAAGGCGCACGAGAAATAGAGGGCGGTTCGTCGGGAACGTGCGAGAGCAAACTATTGGAATGATGCGCTGCGAGGCGCAGTTCGGGGGGTTTGCTCGGCCCCTCGAGACGCCCTGACCGACGCGGTTGTAGGACATTACTCGCGCTTTCATCTAGCCCCATCACAGACTTGCGTTTCTTTTTTAGCATAGGGGACAAAGGCGGCGACGAGGCCAGGGTACTCGCGCGCTTGCGTGTTCGAGAGGCCAAGATGGACAGTGACTCAGGCTCCGGCTGACTCACCCCAAGGACGCGTGGTCGAGGGCGAGTCTTGGCCGTCCCGTTCGGCGCAGATATACACACACCTGCATCGCTCATAGGTGGCTCGGCTGCCTTTTGTTTTCCTTTGGCTTTGGACGATAGGACAGTGGGTGGTGGCACGCGGCGCACGTCCGTCTTGGTCGAGGCATCAGCGTCGTTCTTGATAGGAGACGACAGCGTCAGATCAAGGACACGTTTGTTGTGTGCGCGGCGTGTAGACCGCGATGGACCTGCGGCGGCAGCAGCACGTTCGATAAGGTCGTATTTTGCTTTATACTAAGGAATAAATGTGCATTGAGCCCACGACCAAGTACGACGACCAACGCCACATACCTCCTGATACACCACTGAATCATCCTTCTTTGCTACCTATACACACGCGTGAGCCTTCCGACCTGAGGCACACGGAAGAACCTACCTCGGGATCGTACCCGAGCAGCGTCACAAACTGTTCGAGATGAAATACCTCACGGACCTGCGCTCACCATCGCAAACAACCCGAATCTGAATACCCAGCCAGTCATACGCAAGAAAAGGCATGGTACGTACCATGTCATCATGTCTATCCAGCACGCCATCCAGTTCGGCTTGCCTCTCGACGAGCATCTGCGTACGCTCGTGCGCAACTTGCTCTTCGGACACGTTGGCATCTCCGGACTGAGCCTCACGCATGCCTCTTTCAGCCGTGCGTGCAGCCTTGGTGTGCTTCTTCGCCATACCGCAATACCCCTCCAATCAACGCACCGCCACGACGCAAAAAAACCCCAGGGATAACCCACACCTGGCAACGTGGCTCTTCTCCCAGGTCCTTCTCTCCAGAGCACACGCCCAAACCCCCAGTCCTCGAGAGAGAAAGAAGCGAAAAAAAGGGCGATGCGCAGCCAAGCTCGTCCAAGTCGGAGAAAAAAAGGCGATCTCTGCGGATCCGGCACGGTTTTGCAAGATTTCAAGACGAGCAGCGAGTGTCGTCGTCGTCGTCGTCAAAGGTCGCAGAGAGATGTGAAGCACCTGAACACTGTCCGTCGTTGTGGGTGAAATGCGTGCGGCGCCATCTTCCTCGCCCATATTTTTGCGACATGATGTTTCTTGTTTGTCCGGGACAAATAGCCGTCCTATCCAACACTGGCGGTGCTTGTAAATGCTTCGACACACAGACAACCGAAAAACTACAACAACAGAACAACTAAATAATAAAAGGGCAACAAAAAAGAAAAATCGATAAGTGGCTCCGAGATGTAAAGCTTACGGCGAGGTATTCGTGATGATCATAATATCGACTGGGGGGGGTTGCGGGTATGAGTGTCACTGGAGCACATGTATATGCCAAGACCAAAAAGAACAACAATACGATGGAACAATTCATGCACAGAAATCAAGAAGTGCCATGCGCAGATGTATATTCAAAGTTTGGGAAAGAACTTCCCCAGGGATCCGGTGCAGGTCGGCCATACATCGCCGATGCATTGTCCTCTGGATATTTTTCGAATCTACGCGAGAGATAAACAATCAATGGACACACGTCAGCCAGACGGTACTCACGCGCTCGCATCCCCATCCCCACTGATCTTGGGCAAGTATGGTGCAGAAATCTCCCTATTCCTTAGCTTGGCCCAATCAACTTCGGAGAACCAGGGGTGCGCGAATACATCCCCGGCACCGTGCCGCAAGTTACCGTACCGTCGTGATGGATCGCCCTCCATGAGCTTGAGGATAAGGTCAGTGGCGTTTGCCTGGAAAGGGGGCCACCGTATAAACGTCGGTCCGCGGGAAATTTTCTCGTACAAGGACACAGTATTCTGGTCCGGATGGTGGTATGGAGGGAGACCGGAGAGCATTTCAAAAATGAGTACACCAAGGGCGTACCAATCTACACTCTTGTTATATCTTTGCTGCCCGACAATCTTGATTCATGCCAAGTTAGTACAGAAACGATCGACTCGATTGAGAACATACTTCGGGAGCAAGGTAATCAGGCGTTCCGCACAACGTCCACGTCACATACGAACAACGCTTCGAGAAGCCGAAGTCGGCTATTTTGATATGACCGTCGTGGTTGAGCAAAATATTCTCAGGCTTGAGGTCACGGTAGATGATATCAAGGGAATGTAAGTGATTGAGGGCGAGGGCCACTTCTGCCGCATAAAATTTTGCTACTGGATCAGGGAACCTCTGACGAGGCAAGTCAACGGACGAGAAAGAGAAAGTAAAGAGGGACAGACATTCGACCTCCTCAAGAGGGTAAACAGTTCCCCTCCAGGTACATAATCCATGACCATGTACAGATTGGAGTCATCTTGAAATGCACCCCAGAGGTTGATGATGAAAGGGTGCTGGATAGCCTCCAAAATCGTCTTTTCATTGTTGGTATGTTCGACTTGCTTTGTCTTCACAATCTTCTCTTTGCTCAAGACTTTGATTGCGTAAAAACGAAGATTATGCTTGCTTCGCACTGCATGGTGAGACGAATGAGAACCAAAAGGCAAAAGTGGTGGTTGAAACAAGGGAAACCGAAAAAGAAACGACGTGGATTTCGATTTTTAAACAAGGAACTGACCTAAGTGTACTCTTCCAAAGCTTCCGGTACCCAAGGTCCTTTGTATGATGAAGTCGGCAAGCTTGTAGCTTGCTCTCGGACGAGAAGTGACTCTCGGCAATGGAATGAGAGACTCATCGACGTCTTGAACGCTACAGTCGGTCAACGATGTCCGGGTAGTAGATATGGAGCCTCTGTGGTATTCTGAAAGGATGCGGAGAGGGGTGGAGGGGGTAGGGGAGGCTGCGAGTGGGATATCTGGCTGTTTAGACAGCTGGGCGCGGTAGGGGGCAACGGCGACGTTGTTGTCTGCCATGGTGGTTTGGGATGAAAGAAGACGTCGGTAGCTATCGACGTCAAGAGTGGACATATCCATATGCATGAACACCACATATATTTGCTTCCGTCCCATTGTCCACTCGATCGGCGACATCCGATTTCCGACTCTGGGTAGCAACCTTGTTCATATCATTATGCTTGTACGTATATTTCATGAAAACGTCTATGGGCATATAAAAATACAGTACAGTAAATATAATTGTTCGTGGATAGCGTGCGTCGTGGAACAATTATAATGCGGCTTTGCTGAGACCTGGGAAACATGAGCATCGCCCTGCCTCTCGACGGAAGCGACTCACTCGAATCCCAACCGAGTTTTGCAAGCTGACCACTGTCATACTTTTTCATGAATATATCAATCATATTCTCGACTCCTTGGAACTTTTCTGCGAATTCGTCCACCGTCCTGGGTGGTTTCTCGTTGGGAATTGCGTCGGGTCGAAGGCTGTCTCTGATCGTTGCTGCAAACATGGTGTTCGAATCTCGTTGAGAGGGTTTCCCGCCGACACGTAACAAGGTGTTGGGAACGGATATTGCAACAGGGGGTGGTTTTGGTTGTTGAGGCTGAAGACCGATTATTCAGGGAGACATCCGAACCTCGCATTGAATCGACGTACGATGTGGTGGAGTGTTGATAAGGGCTCATTCGAGTGCATATAGGATACCGGGGATCTCGGCTTCAACATAGAAGGAGTGTCCAACGACGAAACAGGCGATAAGCACTGTCGGGGCTCCTCGACCTTGACGGCGATCGGTGGCAACGAGGGCATCCTTGTTTCGAGTGACGGAGAAAGTGACTTTGACGGAGTCGGCAAGTGGGTGCGTGGGAACTCGAATATGGAAGGGGAGAGACTCGCACTAGTACTGTCACGGACAGCATCCGCCACGAGTTGTCGCAACGGTATCTCAGGTGATTCGGACCTTGGGGCGACATCATTTTCTCTTGCTTTTTCTTGCTGATACTGAATCCAAGCTGTTATTTCTGCTTTATCTGCGCTGATACGGTCTGCCCAAAACGTGATGATGCGTTCTGAGGGGTCAGTTCCTTTCCTGTATAGCACCCGGAGTTGTTGGAGGTGTGTTGGGGTAAGCTTGGGAAAGACTGTCAACAAAGGGATCATGGTGAGTGGCGTGGGTGTATGCGCGTGGGTGGACTCACGAATAGTCTCGTCGTCGAGCAGGACGGGCGCATGTGGGTCGCCTGTAAATGCGCGAGAGTGAGTTAGGGGTAGCGGAATTAGAGCTGAAGGACGCGCACGTGATGGTTTGCGATGGCGTGCAAACCAGTTTGTGAGCTTCTCGAAGGTGAAAGTTTCGTTTCCAGGGATAGCACGGAGGCTGGCAAGAATGGCGAGTTTTTCAGTTTTGTTTGGGTAGGAACTGACTGTGCGGGCATAATCTAATGGTCCTCGGATGAGCAGATGGGCAAGGAGGTCAAAGTGAAAGGGACATACTTGTGAGGAAAATAGAGCCCTCTTTTGTGAGCCTCACTCTAGTTGAGCGGGTAGTGAAAGACTCGGCCTCCTCTGACAGATTGAAAATTGGCATGGTGGCATCAGCAAAGCTTTAGGGGGGAAGAGATGAATATTTTTGAGGCTGAAATACACCCCTTTAACAAAAACAAAAAGGCACAAAGACTACCCTGGCACGTGTTGCATATATCTATATCGGGACAGATAGATCTTGAGAGAATCAAAGATAAGATGGACGACGGCGACTCACGAGCCAATCAGCGACGAGCATCGGACGCACCTCTGCCTCAATGCATCCGCATGGTGACGTGAATTTGTTATTGTACTATGATGCGTGCTTACAAAGACATGGACCGTGCACGAACCCGTCTTCCGACTGCCTTGTCCCATGCACTCTGCATCGGACCCATTTCGTTCTTCAGCTTGTTCTCTACCACCATGTCCTCCATCTCCCTCATCAGCACTTCCATCCGAATCTCGTCCGCCGGACTCGACCCCACCCCGCCATGGATAGCGCGCAACTCAGTGTTTAGCATAACCCATACTGGAAGTGTCAGCCGAGGACCAGCACAGGAAGCACACCCATACTCACATTCTGTCTCGATGCCCTTGGTCAGCTCCCTGATTCTTCCTCCCATTGCTCTCACCACTCCCCCCTCCGTCTCCTCATCGACCTGCATCATGCCAGCAAACAAAACAGGTGCCACCCTCGACACTGCAACCGACATGAACAGGAATACCTGATGCAGAAACATAATGTGTTGATATGTTACACGCTCCGAAAACACGTTCTCGAATAGCATCCACTCCGGTGGTACCTGATCAACAAAGGTGTACGCAGAAACCCCAGACGGTGCTCTCGAGGGAGCGACGATCAGGTACAACTCAAGCGCGAACATCCCTATGAACAGCAGATACCGCCACTGTATACCACTATCAGATCGGTCTAATCCATCTTTGAATGAGCGGATACACACAGCTGCAATCGGGCTTTGCCTCCCCACCACAGAGAACAAAAAAAGTGCGATGCCAGTCACGATATGGCGTGGCAACGAATTCAGCAGACCCCGTCTCAGGTAGTCTTTCATCGTTGTACAGTCTTGCCAGCGCAGCACATCCGGTCCAAACCTTTAAATACATCAATTTTCAGTTCACATAACACACAACACTCAGCACTCAGCACTCACCTATCATAGGCAAATCGAACGATGGGGTCTCTAAGTGCCTCAAATGCATCCCGTGCATCAATGAAAAGTGCCTCCCCTCCCGGGCCAATCCGATCCGGATGATTCTTCCTCGCAAACGCTCTAAAAGCGGCCTTGAGTGTACCCTCATCCGAACGTGGGTTGACCCCAAGGAGTTCATAAAAGTTCTTCGGGAGACCACTCGAGGCATCAATAAAGTTGTATGTGAGATAACATAGCACAACGGCAGCATAGGTATATCGGTAGTGGCGAATATAAACGGCTGATCGCCGCGGCGGGGGAGGTTTCTTGAATACTCTCTGCGAAAGTTGGTGGGTCACAGAGAGCACCTGGCGAGTCGCAAAATCTGGGAGGTAAGTCCAACACGCAAATTGAAAAAGGGTACCAGACATCTGCCAAATGAGAACCAGTCAGCACTGCATACATACATAACGAGAAGGGTTGAAAAGCTCAGAGCTGCACGAGACAGCCGATGTGATCTCATATCCTCGACCGAAATAGCCAACTGGAGCCCAATCCAAAGCCACACACGCTCCTGCATATATGCACGCAACCACGCGCCCGAAACACGGTGTTCTTTCGTGTGGACGCATTTGGCGCGCACTGCCGTCCGTTCTGGACAGTACATTGTAGCGTTTGTAAAAGAACCACCTCTAGTGACCGCCCGCGGCAGAATGTATCTGGTCTGCGCGAGCTCGGCTAGTGAACGCGTAGAAATGATGGCTCTGCCTTTGCTAGCGGGCTCTTGTGCTCGAAGCCACGCTAGTCAACTGAGAGTCGTGCATGTCGGTCTGGCCTTAACAACGCCACAGCGTGATCTTGACTGTGCATCGGGCATCAGACACTTTGGATGGGTTCGTGGGTAGCATGGGCACAGAGGACCATCGGTGGGTCGACCCTTTTACTAGAACATCGTCGCAAGCGGCATAGAACGGTCAGACTCACCGTGAACGTAGAGGAAAGGAGGGAGCGTGGGAGAGTATTATATCATCAATTCTTGATTTGAATGGGCAGCGAACACGTCGGTTTTCGCTACCGACCAGCCACTCTCCGTACGAAACCCGCAGTTCATTTTTTATCGCTGGAGACACGCTCGTCGCTTTGAACGTCCCCGTACGCTGAACCATGAATATTTTCCGGTTGTTGGGTCCGTGCGCACTCAGTGAACCGGCGAGCCTGCTAACTTACCCTGACAGGGGATTTGGCCCACCTGGCTTCCATTTTCATCCTTGTGCACAAGATACAGACAACCAGATCGTGCCGCGGTGTGTCTCTCCGTGTGCGCGTTCGCGGAGACGGGCACTGACGTCGTTTACGCAGGCATCTCGTTCAAGACTCAGGCACTCTACGTGCTCGTCTTCCTCACACGCTACATTGACCTCTTCTTCCGCTGGATCTCGCTATACAACTTTTTCATGAAGGTCTTCTTCGTCGCCAGCAGTTGTTACATCCTCTATCTCATGAAGTCCCGCTTCCGGTTAGTCATGCATGTAGTCCTACAATGACACGAGTTGACGACATACGCACCTATTGTAGGCCCACCCACGACCCATCCATTGACACGTTCAAGATCGAGTACTTGCTCGGACCCTGTCTTTTCCTTGCCCTCATATTCAATTACAACTTCTCCCTGACGGAGATCCTGTGGGCCTTTTCTATATATCTCGAGGCGGTTGCTATTTTCCCGCAATTGTTTATGCTCCAGCGGACAGGGGAGGCGGAGACGATTACATTGCATTATCTTGCCGCGCTGGGCATTTACAGGACACTGTATATTCCCAACTGGATATATAGGTAAGTGACATCGAGTCGGCACGTGAGTCGCAATAGTGCTCAGTGCCATGCGTTTCGTTGCAGATACTTTACGGAAGACCTGGTAGATCCCATAGCTGTCGTAGCCGGACTCGTGCAGACGGGGCTATATCTCGACTTCTTTTACGTTTACGTCACAAAGTGCGTCTCTCACTGCCTTTCTCCATCTGTACTCATTGCGTGTCATTTCCGTGTGTGTATTCCCGGCGGTGCAGAGTACTGCAAGGACAGAAGTTTGAATTACCAGCATGAGAGTTTTGCACGTACGACATGTTACAGTTACCGAGCGCCGGATCCTGCTGTTACTGTAATGCTGCCTATTCGTGACAACGCGGACTTGGTTTGTTGAAAGATGTCAACCACTAGTTACTGGGGGAGCTTTCTTACTCTACACGACCGATCGAATAGTATGAGCACTCGAGGATGTGGTGAATGTCCATTGTTCTTGCGAAACCTGTGTGGGAAACTGACCCTACTTGCCTCTCTTCCGGTCGTGCTTGGCTTCGTTAGTTACTTAGCAATTATCCTCTCGGCCACCTCATCCTCGGTCAACCCGTCCGCCCGTCGACAACACTCGCTCTTTCAAAGTCACGATCTTAATACCAAAAAAAAAAAAATAGCCACTTCATCATGCTGTCGGCGACGCGGTGCTTTCCCGCGCTTTATCTAGCACTTTTTCTCTCTCTTCTGAGCACGCTTCCCTATGCGTATGCCGCTGCGGACACCAAGGTGGCGAATAGGACCATCGAGCGGGTGAGTTCTCTACCCTTCTTTCCGGGACACGAGCAATTGTGCTTGAGTTCCGTTTACCCCGAGGACGCACGCGGAAGGGGTGCGTTGAACGTATGCTCATGTCCCGTACTATTTGCAGACTGTCCAATTGCGCACACACACAATACATCCGCCGTACATCGACGAGGACCTGCAAAACCGGTACGCTGTGCACGTGATGACAACTGCATATTGAACCCTTTTGCGCCGTCTATAGGTGGTGGGACTTTGGCGCGGATGCTTATATCGTACGTGATCGTGTACTTTTATGCGAGGGGAAACGATACCGACGACATGTCTGCTTCCGTGATAGAACACCAACAAACATATCCGTCTCACGAGAGCTGTTCCGTCCCAAATGGTATGCACTGGCGCCTTGCCCTGTCAGAGTGGTGGACTGACGGATTGCCGACGACGTCATTTAGGGATGGCTGTGGTCCCGTCTCCCGTTGAGCTCGTCCAACTTTGTCATCGAGATCGAATTCAAGGTTCACGTCCCCTTTAAGTTCCCTTGTCGGTGCTCCATATCGACTCATCCATACGTGTAGATCTCTGGCGCATCGAGCCATCTCTATGGCGACGGGATGGCGATCTGGTTAACGACTGAGCGCGCACAGCCCGGGCCCGTGTTTGGGAACAAAGGTCCGTCTGCGTGTATCTATACAAAAATGACCTCTCACCCATTTCATACCCCCTCTGCCCGGCCCTGCAGACAAGTTCGAAGGCTTGGGTTTGTTTATAGACACGTGAGCGTTGATCCGCTCGCAAAAGCATTCACTTTGTTGTTGACGCTCGACCACACCAGTTATGCCAATTCACGACATCCATACGGGTTCCCTCGTATCGTGGGCATGCTTGGCGATGGAAAGACGGCATATGATCACGAGAATGATGGCGATGCGAACAGTATTGGCTCGTGCTCGGTACGGTATCCCTTTTTGTTGATTCCCGGGCAGCCGACCCTAAATATTTCGAATGGACGGGCAGGCGATGGTCCGACGCACGAACGTGGTTACCAAGTTGAGAATTACATATGTTAAAGACTCATACCTGGACGTAAGTCACGCATACATCGATCGCATGCACGGCCGGACTCACTCGACGTTAGGTCAAAGCTCACTATAGAGCCTGTACGTACATGCGGTTCATGTGTCGTGGGGTGTCGATTGACTCGTGCCATCTTACAGGGGACAACTGGTCCGATTGTTTCCGCGTCGACGGGATCAGTCTGCCTGCATCACCGTTCTTGGGTGTGTCCGCACTGACTGGCCAAGTATTCGACGCACACGAGTGAGTACATCCCGGGTTTTGTCCTCCTTCATCAAACAGTCCTACTCACCCCCACCCAGCGTGATCTCGATCACGACCTACTCCGCCGTGCTCTCCTCCCAAGACGCCCCGCTCAACAAACTCTCGACCGGCGGCGGCCTCTTTGGCAGCCGTCGCACCGGAGGTAGCCGCCAATCCTCCTGGCTCGCCTTATTCGTCAAATTCCTCTTTCTCGTCGGCGTGGCCGCTGGTGCGGCGTATGGTTACAAGGCGTACAAGCTGCGCGGTCGACGTGGCGGGCTCTCGTCGGCAGGCACGCTTGGCGGGCTTGGGATGGGCTTTGGGGATCAGTCGTATGGGTCACGGAGGCGGTTCTAGAGCGGCGTGAGGCAGCGCAGGGAGGTAATGGTCATGAAGATCCCGATCCATTGTGTGCTTCGTCGTCGTCGTCGTCGTCCCTTTTTTTTTCTCTTTATATTTTATATTCGTTTCGGTGCATGGTTTGAGAACCCATGTGATCTGTTTACCCTACGGTCCGGTGTACACCCGTCATATGCAAGGGATGAGCAGCGGTCAATGACAAGTTATGTCTTTGCCTCGAGCACGCTACCATGTAAACGGTGTTTATACTCACGCGCTTGTCAAATCGATGCGTTGGGGGAAGGAAAGGCAGCCCGTCCTGGGCGCCATTGAATATCCAAAGTGTCAGTGCGTTGCTCGAAAATGTATCTACTGCTATCTACTACAAAATGTGCGTGTTGTTGGCCGGGACAAAGGAAAACGTTTTTAAAAAAAGGAAGAGAAAGGTGGCTTCTACCAGTATTTGTATCAGAAAGAAAAAAAAGAGCGAACGAGATATACAAGACACATCGAGAGGAACGGACGGGTTGACTGCAGAGGGAGGAGGGAGGTATGTACGTTCGAACTAGCTAGGCGTTCGGTAACCGGTGGTAACTAGGACTAACTACTTGTAACTACAGATGGGGTTGAGACAACGCACGAGACCGGACTGAACGGGTGAAAAAGTGCTACTGTTACTACTACTACGTGGAAAAAGAGTTAAAAAAGGAGGCAGACAACGGATCCAATCGATGGTCGATACAAAATGGTAGAAGACACGGGCGGTAACAGGGAGAGTACGCTGAGTACGGGGGGTCGTTCGGGTCGTAGGGTGGTGCACGTGGGTCGTAGATGAGATGGTGAAGATATTATCTAGGGAAGTTAGCGATGACAACCCGATTACACTCCATATCGCGTCGCGAGTCTGTCTTGGATAGCTGGGGGAAAGACGGCTACTTGAGCCTGCCACCCAGCAACGTCATGGTTCCGGAACCCTGTCAAAAGTTGTTGGAACATTGCGTTGAGCTCCGGGGAGGGGCTATTCCACCGGACGATGGCGTTACAGAACCACAACAGACTCTACAGTTATGGTTGGTCAGCCTTTGGCCACAGGTAAGATACTCCTAGATCAACTGACCTTGGCGATACCAGCAGGGTTTGTCTGCACGAGTGTGCAGAGACCACGGAAAGCAGAATCTTTCTCCTCGTTGTCACGGATTTCATACAACGCCTGGCACCATGCTTGAGCGAACTCTGGCAGATGAGGTGCAACAAGAACCGGATGCATAAGACCAATTCGGCCGATTGATACTGCTGCATTTTCGTGGAGGCTGCGGGGTGCCTTTGGGTGTAGCAAAATTGGAATGAGACGGGCGATCAAGGGGTTGACCCATTGTTGGAATTCAGGATCATCTACAGAGGCGGGAAATAAATAGGAGACACACAAACGAGACCCTGAAAATCTTACCTCGTCCGTAACGCAGTGCAACTTCACCAACAGACCACGCAGCATTGTTGCAAGCGCTAACAAACTCCACCTTTGGCTCAGGATCGAGCTGTTGGATGAGCTCTGCCATAATTGCAGGAAGATGGGGCCGCAAGAGGTTGAAGCATCCCATTGCCAAATCGCCAACAAGCGCATGGGCCGATTGACGCACCGGCGCTTGTGGGTGCTTCAAGCAAACAGTAAGCAGCGTGAGAAGACTGGGTTGCGTATGTGAGATGATGGGCTCCAGAGTAACACCCAAACCCTGCGCTAGACCTGATAGGAGATCCAGCGATACGACAAGGAAAGACTTGTCGGGTTCATCCAAATCCGGGTTTTGCTGGTACGCCTGGTATTGAAGAAGTGCTTGGTGGACGATATTGGCACATCGCTGGAAAACGAGAGGTGCGTATGGTGTAAATCCAGGCCCCATAGCAATTGCGACCGAGGAAAGACACTGCAGAACGTGTAAGCACCAGCTACATGCAACCACGAAGGTATTACCTCGAGCAAGGGGATCAGATCCTCGTCATCATCTTGTAGTTTATTCCATCGGCCAGTGAGTGGGGGCATCAATATCTCAACATACTGAGGATTTGACAATGCACGTCCCACAGCGTCAGCGAGGGTGCCGATGGCGTCGTACAGAATGAGCATGTTCTTGTGTTGGTACTTCTGGAATGCGAACACCAGGTTACGCAGAACTGGCTCGAGGTAAGGGGAAAGTTCCGGGCCGGCATCCTCTTCGAGAGTCGCAAATGCACTGCAACCAGCCTCTTGTACCCGTTTGTTGTCGTCCAGAACCATCCGAAGAAGCTGGTCAAGGCATGAGCTGACGAACGATAGTCTGCATATCTCATACGTACACCTTCCATTGTAGGGATGAAGTATCGGTTCTTGTGTTCTTCCGATATTGGCTGTGTGCACCAACTTGCATAACGGCCTAGCGTCCAACAGGTGATTGAACGAACAAGAGGCTACGGAGACTGAACATCAGCGATAAATCGTGTCCATGTGTCGCGCAACGCACCTTAGGATCATTCAGTGTATTGAGCAAGTAAGGAATGAGGACCTTCAAGTGTTCCTCGATGAAATCGATACAACCTTAATATCTTGTCAGCATTGCACTAGCCAAAAGTACTAAGCCAAGCTCACCTTCAGCCATAGCACCCAATGCTAATATCGCACTCTCCCTTTGTAGCCACTCTGTACTCCATAGCTTGTCTTTCAAGGGAGCAAGGAGGACGTTCATTAGGTCTGCACCGAATCTGACAGCCAATACATCCAAGGCAGCAGCGGCACATTTCCGGAGATTCCATTCCGTGGACATTTCATCAGCAAAGTCGTCGTCGTCCAGGTCATAGTCGTCCTCATCATCGTCTATCGTTTCCTGGCCGTAGGCACCGCGCTTGGCCGTATCTTCGCCAGTCTCTGCCCCTTCGCGCTCCAGCCCATGGAATTTGGAGCCATAGTGGCGGGGTTTTATGTCAGTCTCCTTATCGGGAACGGTGGTGTCTTCTGTGTCCCCCTCGAGCCAAAGTAGATCATCTTCGCCATAAACCATGCAATCGAGGAGCACAGGAGCTACACGACCAAGGAGGGGGTGCAAGTACGGTGCAAGATCGGGGTCCTCGGCAAAAGTTAACCAGAATTCACAAGCCTCCAAAGCGACACTCTCGTTTTTGTCCTTTGTCGAGTACAACATATACTCTGCAACGTTGGTCATCTCCGGCATGAGCTTTTCAGGACGAGCAGCAAGAAGTAGTACGAGAGCTTGGCACACATGGCGGCGGACCGAGGGGTCTTCGTCCGATGCACGCTTGAACAAACATGCAATGAATGTGTCGATGTGCGCAAAAAGCGACTGCGAGTTGATCGGCACGAAATATGATAAGCAAGCGACGGCGTGGGAGCGCATTTTAGGTGATGGGTGCTCTGATAGCATGAGGAACTTTGGAATCATGAAGTCAAGGGGGCGGGTTCCATTGATCTCAATGTCCAGTTTCCGCGGAAAATCTTCGCAAGCTTTCTCAAAAACACTGAAAGCAGCCTACGCTCGGAGTTCAGTACGTGATTTTAACGATGTCAAAGCGAGTAGGAAAACGGTGGCAAATTGAGAGGCCATGCAACGACTTCGGGGGTGAAAATCGCGACAGGAGCATCACCAAGAGGCATATCACGACACTCTTAGCAGAATGTACATGCCGTCAGTCTACTTCCCCGAACAAACGGCGCAGCGCCCAGTGCGCATGGTGCATGGCATCACGCTGTGATACGTTCGCAGGGTTACAGCGGGGACGTAGGTGGCACACCTTTCAAGTACTGGTAGACTCACCTCCTGACGATTTGGATCATCTAACATACCGACGAGTTGCTCGAGACAATCGGGCCAATTTTTGGGTTCCAAAACCCCTAGGAATGCCACGATGTCTTGACCGGCAGCGGTCCGGACCAAGGCAGAAGGGTCACTGAAAGCAGAGAGCACGGCAACTTTTGCATACTCTGCTACGTCAGGTGAAGCCTTGAGGATCAGGTAGGCATTATTCTTGAGGAGGTAACCAGCAATTGTCCGAATCTGGTCCTCCTCCTGTGGCAAGGCAGCCAAGATATGGGCCAGATATGCTATGTAGTCTGGTACACGCGTGAAGGTATTGAGTTTCTATGTAATTGGAGGTGAACACGACGAGATCGGGATAGAGAAGAGGGCTATTCGTACATGAGTGATGGTCCTCTGAACTTTGTTTTGGGTGTCGGTGGAATCGCGTATCGTCTGAAGAATTTCCTGCAATCCCGCAGGTTGAGGACTCCAAGATGCCATCGCGCACGAGCTGAGACGCGTCAAGGAAAGAAATGTTCGAGTAAACGCGCCGGATGAAGGAGAGAGAGAACGGTCGACTTCTTTCAGCTAAGCACCTCTCGACCCTCTGTGTACCGATGTTTATCACCCGTGGGAATTCCATATCTCAGCATCTGTCACGCTGTCACACTGTCACCCTCTAGGCCATCAGTTCACGACCTTTCCTCCAACTTAGCTTCTGTCAATTCTGAACAAGAGTCTCAGAACAACCCCCTGTGGCCTATACGGAGACTTTTCCGAGCCAATTGCATCCATGAACATTTGAAACATAATAATTAACACATTCTCCATTCCCACTATATATAAAGACGCCATCAAACTTGTGCAGCGCTGTGCCGGTAACATCTGATATCAAGATCATAATGCATCTTCGCGCCGGGAACTCAAAATTTTACGGCGACCTGACTGCTGCGGATGAAATCAGTATCGGACGCCGAGTGATACTCACTCTGTACATCAATGTTGCCTCCCAGTTCCTAGGTCCAAATGAAGCACTGTCACGGTGAAATCATCAACAGGCAGATCATGAGCTGATATTATAAGGTAGAAATGGATCAAAAAGGTAAAGCTCGGAGCCTCAGCACTTTGGGATGTGTGATGCCATCTCCAGAATGTTGTTTGTGCTTTCTCCACCTTCGTATCAGATCCACCAGCCTGGTTCAGCCGTACGTAAACGAATCCCGGCCCTCATGCATTCAGTTCCGAATTGCCCCCATATGATGATTACTTTGTTACGAACCAACTGACGTCCTGCCCGAGAGTCTGGCCACTTGGTTTCTTTGGCGCTCATCTAACACATACTGTAGCCATGTTTTCAGGTGGGCAAAAACATAAAGTGTCAGTATCTAAACAAACCAGCAAACACTCCGCTACACTGGATAGAGAATACATCCCTTATCATTCGGTATAATGATCGTCTGAAGGTGACACGTTAATCTTCTCGATGATCGTCTTCACCCTCTCATACACAGCAAATACAATGGCTTGTCCAGGCGCAACGCGGAGGACTCGCGGCGTGATACCCTTGTAAAACGATCTAGCACCCTCTTTGCGCCACATGTCCTTTGCAATTATTGCTATTCGCTGCATCGCGGTGACTTCCGGTTCCCATGTAGTTTTTTGCAGTCCTTTGCCAAAAAGTCAGTCATCGACCTGATGATGACTCATACCTGCGGAACTCACGTGTTTTGATGGTGTCAATAGGAGCATTGGAAAACGGACCCATGGCCCCGGATATCAGTCCGATTATCATGTGCTGGTACGACGGAAGTTCAGCGAGATCAGGCTGGTATCGATGTGCTCGTTTCTTCAGTTCTTGATATGCCGTGAAGTTGGCGCCTGACAATTCCATCACAGTTCTGATTTAGCCAAACACGCGACGGACGTTGAACGCTCACCCTGATTAGTGGCTTGGCGTAGTGCGGTAAGCGAGACACCCCTATAAAGTGTCGAGAGTCCTTCCTCGCGGACGATTGTATAAACAGCGTGTGCTGCATTACGATATCGTGGCGTCTCTAGCGGATCGACTAGCGAATGTTGTTGGGCCTGCAGTCTGATCTTGACCACTTCCATGGGACAGACGACGGCTATTGCCTCCGTCGTACCCGAAGCAAGACCAGCTGTGTCAAGGCGAACAGCAACCATGAGACCCTGTGCTCGATGCTGGCAACGGTATGCAACATACCGATGAAAATGCTGCCAACGCTCGTCTTCCCTGTAGCTTTATCCGCCAACCAGCCTTTATACGTCTCGAAGCTCGCGAAGCGGATGGCCATTTTAGGGACAATACCCGACAAGACCGCGCCGAGCCCCTTGTACAGCGCAAGTGGAGTTTCACGTTGCACGATTCGGACGCCAGTCGCGATGACACCGCGCGGCTTCGTCTACCGCGTCGCACGCTACTCTTAGTGTGTGGCCTGCGTTCAGAAATGGGTCGGGCACATACCCCTGGCGCGCTGCCTGTCTTGGAGAGCTGCATCCGCACCTTGATGGTGTCGAGTGGCTGGCAACACAACTGGCGAGCAGGGGGATGTGAGGACTGGCCATTGAGCACCGCTGTAATCTGGAGGACGCACCGCTTCCATCGCGCCAGCGATTCCACCAGCGGTGATGTGGGTCGCAAACCCGACTGGCTTCTTTTCGCCGTTTCGCGACATGGATCGAGCGGGCAACTAGGGGAGGGGGTATGTATGACAAGGAAATGAAAGGGGAGCTTTCGAAGCGGGGAGATGGAGATGATAGTACTTGTATTAATGGATCCCTGCCCCTCCAAATGTTGAATGACCCCTCGTCCAAATCATCCTCGCGTCGGCACGGATTTAACATGTGAATTCCCTCATTTGGATTGTCCAATATACCTCACGGTCGGGTAGAAGTCAAATAAATAAATGCAACTACGTGCTAAGATACTGCGGGTATGTTCAATGTCGGATAGAAAAAGCACGAAAACCCTGCCAATGCGATAGCGTCGGGGATATTATAATGGCTCTACAAGAGACTGAATGCTTGCCGCGTAATTGCGTCGTGATGGCCGTCATGTCCATACGAAACCAAGTCTATGTCCAAGTCCGGTTGCACTGCTGATGCAGTAAAAAGGAAAGATGAAAACGTGCTAACTTGATCGGCCCTCCTTGGCATTATCAGATGGCGGTAGCTTGGGCGGCTTCTCAGCCGTCGGCGTATCCGGCATATCCACGGATTGCTGCGGAATTGATTCTTCGTCTTGGGGAACTTCTTGTGGCTCCCAAACAGATCCGCCAAAGGTATCGCACTCGGCCCCACCAAACGCACATGTGAAGACTTTCCACTGCGCAAAGGCAAAAGCCGGGCTGAAGAAGGATAAATTGTTGGATCCATTTGCTGCGAGTAGAACGCAACGTACGTTACACTCAAGGATACCACGAGGATAACCATTGTCGTCATAGGCGGTGAATATCCGTTCGTCATGGTGTCCTGCAAGACACCACCAGTAAACAAGATGTCATAAAAGGCTTCATATAAGACGCACCACAGCATGATAGCTGTTTCTGTCAAATAGGTAGCGAAGTCCACGACTCATACCGGACTGTTGGTTGATGACAAGGTCGAATCCGAGGCCACATAAAAACGAACCAGTCGAAGCACAGCCGTTGAGCTGCAAAGTAACCCTGTCAACAGGCATCCAAGATGGGGCTTGGAAGGACGGCATACTATCCCGTATCTTTGCCTCCACACGACGATGATACCCCCAGCAATGCCGCACACGCCTATGATGAGCCAGTTGACGAAGAAGGCATCAGAACCAGAAATGAGCAGTCCGCTTCGCAGCAGGATGATGCGGACCCCGATAGCCAGACCGCCCAGAGCTCCGAGGACAAGGATCCCGACGACACGGGTCATCTCCAAGAGCCCCAAACTAAAGCCCATGGCGAATAATACGAGAATGCAGAGGGTCAGAACAACATCGGAGACACCAACATTGTCCAGGGTGTTTACGATGACAGCCCAAGCTTGAGGCCGTCATCGATGTCAACGTCGAAACAGCGACATGAGCAAGAACGCTTACAGGCAAGCACAGCGGCAGTTCCAATAGCAGCACCTAGAGTTAAACGCCCCCCACGGAAGCCTGCCAAAAGAAGAGGGGCACCGACGACGAAGGAAAAGACAATCCACAAGACCGCACTTGTCGAGAAACCAGAGCCACTCCCGTCCGAGGCCAGCCCTTGAGGGATTTGCTGGCCCGTGACGGGATTGAATACGACTATCGTGCCATTGATATTGTCAAAGATAACGTTTGGGTCTTGGACGCGGGTGAGCTGTTGGCGAGCAAGTGCAGGAGCGACCGCGGAGACTCCGCATGTGAACCGAGCAGCAAGAACGAGTGCCAAGGACCACGAGAAGGAATGATTAAGGCGGAAAGAAACCGCCATAGGTTACTTGGCAGGACCACCGCTGGCGGAAATGAGAAAGAAGAAGAAAAAGAGCGACGACGGAACTATGTAACGAGCGGAAAGGTTTACCGATGTCAGGTAAAGTGATGTAAAGGGTATAGCGCTAAGCCGAGAACGACGCCGTCGTAGCTGGCCTGGATGTGCAGTTCAGAAGTACTTCTCGTTCGCAGCTTACGTGTTTCGAGTCGTTACTCACCGCGTTCGAATTCTACCCGTCGTCGCGGTGACAACACCCAGTCGCGATGTACAATTTTTTGATCAGTCTAGCAGATAGCAAATGGGGTAACTCTGCCATTCTTATCTTTGTCTTTCCAGAGCATGGATCCCAAGCAGGCCACTGCAAACGCGCTCGCAGAGCTTAGGAGGGAATCGCAATCCATCTTCAACCGCGTCCATTCGATCGCCGAAGATGCAGTGTTCATCAAGCAGGTACACGACCACTACCCCGATTTCCCGTTGCTTCGTACGCTTCTCTCGCTCTTGCACTGAAATAGGTTGACGGACATGTCAAGTACTGTCAGCCAACACGCGCTGCGGCGCTTGGTATACCGATCCAAAGATCGTAAGTATGTTTCGAAACATACTACTGTAACTGCCACTGCTTACGTTACATGACACGCCAGGCTTGCACAGAGCGTGCCTACTTCAAATCTACGGATGGTCATACGAACAACTGGAGCTTTAATCTGCGCAGACCTAACCTCCACATTCTCCCCCTGATCGCCAAACATGCCGGGTACGTGTTTCACCTCAGTATGACGCGTCGCCATTCATCCCACGCAACAGTCTCGTTTTGGTGGATTCGACCAGAGCTGGGAAGCGCATCCCGGATGCGCTGTCGAAAACAGTACCCATATGGTGCTCCGTCGTCAATCGCGCGACCCTCAGACGGACCTCCGAAACCCACCCTGGGGATTGGGACACCGCACTTTACACGCCACCGGGAAGTGTCAGTCCACAGGAACACAGTCAGATCGAGCGCAAGCTCGACGGATGGACTTCCGAGCTCGCGGTAAATTCCTCCAAACCGCCATGCGGGTTCACTTCGAACGCTAACGGTCCCTCAGGCCTCCTCCTATTCCTTCCCAAAGCTGGATTATCCACTCCGTCCGATATGGATCACACCCGCCACGACCGTCTTCCCCACGTTTCCGAAACCGCCTGACCATGCGTTCTACCCGATCATATGCGTATCTGCCTCCAAACAAGTCGTAGATGGCATGGAACGCCGAGCCTCGGGGTTTGCCTACATCCAAGGATCCGGGGACGATCACGAACTCTGGGGCATGGTCTGTCTTCCACCTGACCTCGACGCCAACGTTGTTTATCGTCCTTGTTTTATTTACAGGGTCTCACTCCGAACGTGTACTGGAGGTACTGTGACAAGATCTTGTCCGTGGCTCCCTCCGACCTCCCAGACCTCGTTCGGTCGGTCGTCTCAGCCTCCCCCTACACCAATGACGCCACTGATCCAAACCAACCTCTCTGCGGCACGCCAATCCAACACATTTCGGGACGTATCTCTATCTGCAACATAGCCTCCTTACGACGACCTGACTTGCTCCAAACCCACCACGACATCGCTTTCTTGCGTTTGACGCCAGATGACCCGAACCATCTCAGGTCCACGGTGGGGGTCTTGCCCAGGGAAGAATCCAGGATGTTAAGCATTCAGACCCCAGAGGGGAAGAAAGGCCAACACCATTTTCTTACCGTCGTCTTACCGCGCTCGATGCCGTTCATCCAACACCACCTCCAGAACCAGCGCACCGTCTGTATCGCGTGCAACACCGGGACGGACATCAGTGTTGGCGTTGCCGTCGCTGCCTTGGCGACATTCTTCCGTCCAGACGGATCGTTCTACTCACAAGGAAACGCACGCGATGACATATGTACGTGACATTCGATGATCCAATTTGTCTCAGCAAGACTTAACTCGATCGTAGCCAAAGACGTGCTCAAAACCCGCCTTCAGTGGATCATATCCAGTTGCCCACAAGCGAACCCATCTCGCACGACGCTCAAACGTGTCAATGATTTTATTCTCTCGCCTTTCTCCAGTCCCCCAACGCTGGGCATTCCCAACGGGGCACTTTACTCGGCCGTCGGCATACATTGCCGATGATATACATGAATGCTAAGAAATGATACAATACAGTGAGGCTGTCGTGATTGTTCAAGAAGCTGTGTGACAAGGGAGCCCATGCGACCACGACTCCATGTGGGGCTACGATCTCCGCCTGGAGACAACGCACCCCGCATCGGAGCAATATACCACCAATCGGAACGAAGCGTGTACCCCTGTAGCAAACGTCGATGGGACGAGCCAATATTTGCCTGGACTCAGCATGCGAGTGGGGATACATACTCCAGACAAGGCGTCGCTATAAGGACCCGAAGAAGCCAAAGGCCGATCCAAAGTAGGCGATTCGGATGCAGAGGATGATGCAGGAAAAAGGGAGAGGTTGAGCGCAGCGGTAGGAGCAGGTGGCGTGAGATGCAGGCGAGCACTACGCGCGATGGGTGGGTATGTAAGTTATCGAGGGAAGTAGGTACGGAGGAGAATAGACGGCCATGGCCAACACACCTGAGTTGTGCACTAGACGGGAGCTGGACCTCGTAGATCGGATTCGATTGATACCGTCCATGACTTGGCCCTCCAACGGCAGTACGTTCGCCCCTTGTCAAGTATCAGAATTGCTCCAGGTCGTTGATTGATGGAAATTATCAACACTCACCACTCGCCTTTAGAGACCCTCGCATACATCCCCGCCCCTTCCTGCGGGATAGGCGTGAGGTCGACCTTGCGTGAACTTTCAACCTTGAGCGTGAATTGCCCGAGATGGATTTGAGGCTCAAACGCGGAAAGGATCACGGTGTAGTCACCCGCTTTGCAATACATCAGCATCGGGGCTGTAAAGCAAGAACATCGGGACCTACATGCCATGTCTGCCGCTGCTCTTGCTCGACCGTATGTGTATGCCCCGGAGGAAGCAGCTACCTCCTTTTGCGCTAACCTATACAGTAACGTAAGCATCGAAACAAAAACTTGAGAAAAGAAAAAGGACATTAGTACTCACTCGAAAATCCGCTCGCCCGAAGACCAGACGGCGGTTACGTTCAACGGCACTTCTCTGGGACCTTGCGCACTTAGTACCACGACGGACTTCTGCCTCGTCTTGCTCTTCCCGCCCACGGCAACTATCTTCGAATTCTCCACGAAACCCTTCAGAGGCGACGCCTTTCCACTGGACGTGAATGCACCCATCCCACTCGAGCCAGCATTATCGTCATAGATACGAAGGTGCCATTGCGGGTTGAGCATGTACGTCGGATGTGTATGATTCCCGCCCGCATTTTTGGTGGTTAGCGTGCCGTCGACCTGCCAAACAGATAAGTATTCGTATACACAACGTCGCGTCGACGCCAAGATGTACTTTAATACTAAACCCAGCACCTCTAGGACTAACAAGGTCCTCTATCCCCGAGTCTTCGTCCCATGACGCCTTGACATCCGCACCGCAGTACACGTTCACGGTGAAGAAGACGTCATCAAACGGACCGTCATAACTGGCAAAAATTGAAAGAGCACCCGAAATCTTGGGTCGTGAAGTCGACGGGGGTGAAGGTGACAAGGTCGGAAACCCCTCTCCAACCTTTGTCTTCACTAACACATATGGTGAAGTAGTATACGGGCCCTGCGGAAGATCAATCGTGTGACGATCCGGACAGTAAATCACGAATCAGTTTACCTTCACCTCGGTGTTCCCTGTTTTCACCCACATGTCTCTCCAATCGTCCTCGTCTTCAGGGTGTACGGCCAGTGAGATGTACTCTGCTCCCCTGCGAGTATGGGACAAATGTCTCGTCAGGAGGACCCAGATATCTTTGCTTATATCCAGCGGGCCACCACCTCTATCTGGGGACATCTGGCACTCATAGCGCAACCGTAGATGGCGCACGGATGCTGAAAGACAACGACTTTCCTTCAATTGGACGTACGCTAAACACGGAAAAGAGTCACCTTGCACTTTGTCGTCCGTATTAGACGGTTTCCACACACTTGGTTGTAATACGTGAGAATCATACCGTTCCATGACCCGATGGTGCATTGTCAAAGAACTTACTCGTGGTGGGTGGCATCATCCTGGAAGAGCCCTGGATCCCAAGACGTATATATGCCCTCGAATGTCGCGCATATACTATCCCACCGCATATCGAGCAGGCCTAGTCACCAAGGTAATCCAGTAATTTATCACGGAGATCATCACCGACACTCACGTGAACGGCTCGGACTCGAGCGGTTCTCGCGCTCAGCGTCAAAAGATGAGCTAGTCATAGGCACCGTCGAATTCACCAACGTGAACCATCGTTCGCTTTCTGTTTCTCGAATATCTGGTTTTGATCATCAGCGAGCATGCAATTATTGGCGAGACCAAGGATAACCTTTGTTAACTCACCAACGACGGCATAATCGTGCCCAGGTAGCAGCTTCACCCCTTCAATTTTGAAGAGTGTCTTATCGTCCGTGCCTGCAGTTACCACGCAATGACCTATGCCAGAAACCCGGTTAGGGAATATTCGTCGCGAAGAAAGTCGTCGGAACTCACCGTTCCGAAACCCGTTGGCTAGTCTTTCCCACGTTCTTTCCCTTTCAAATGAGGTGCTGCGCACCGCAGCATCAGTACTACTAGAAGGGTGCAGACATGCCAGCAGAAGAATCGCAAAGCTACAAGCTCAGGGATTCATACTATCCTCCCAGCGAATTCATCTGCAGAATCAGAAGCCGCACCTTTGTAGCTCGATATGCTCAGGTATCCACCCAGTCAACACCCTAGACCACGATGGCGTTTGATTCCGCGGAAGACAGGTAGCAATGAATCAATCGCACACGCACCGTAGATCGACGGAAGAATTCCTGTCGACAAACACGCGTATCGCACGAGAGAGTCAGAACTGAACTAGCTGAGAAAAAGCCGTACATCACTTACGACCCAGGAAAATCATAACCTCCCATCAGCTTCAAATACTAGTGCAGTAACGTCAGTTTCACAGTACGCCACATGAGCATGATGATGTCATACGGCTTTCTCGATCAAAGCTGGCCATGCAAACGCTTTTCCTCCTGAGGATACTCCCACGGGACGCCCGGAGTCGTCAAAAGGCAGCAAATCATCGATGGCTTCCAGGGATAGACAAGGTTCGATACGGGATAATAAAAGCAATGAGCACCACAAATGTCATGTTCGACGAAAAACGTTGAATGGAGGGTGGAATAGACGGATGGGGTGCAAGAAATGGAGATATCAAAATCCTACTCTTAATAGCCATTCAATCAACACTTACATATCTGTAACGTGTCAGAGCGAATTTGAACGTATTGTCACCGCCATAGTCCATTGACCGGAAAGTGCTTTACGTACTCGTCTGCAATCACCATTCAGATATGCTTTGAGATCATATCTACCCGGCTGATTTCCCGGGAACAGAGATGAGGACAGCAACTTTGAAGATGGAATTCCGGAAAGACAGGCATTAGCATATGTGTCGTCCTCACGGTTGCAAGGAGTTGAACACAACTAGCGGAGAGGAATAAAAGGAGACTCCGCATAAACCACAATCGGGGCGAATCGGGGCTCGGGCCGAGAACAACCTCGAGCAAGGAGAAGACGAATGAGGAGAAAACATACCCTCGAGTTGAATCTCTGGTTGTGCTGAATGCATACAGCTACAGAAGCACAAACGGAACAGTCGCTGATGAAGGTCTGATCTATGTCACTGGGTGTCAAGGTCAAAGAAAGCTCGAAAGAGGTGAAGAGATCGAGGGAGGGTCTTTTCCATGTGATGGTTGTAGAGCTGGTGGTCTTGGGTAGAGGGGGACATGGCTGGCCATTTGGATCGCTTGCATCCGAACAGTGAGCAACATGCGGGAAATCGGTCGAGCGGGATGTGCGTACGAGTAATGGGTTCCCGGGTTCGATGGCAAGTGTACGGGTTGATTCCAGAGAGGATAACGGACGTTATTGACGGTCGATGACTTTCGAAGTACATAAGCTTGATATTCTGGGGTATGGTGAGTGGCTACATGCTTGGCACTATACACACCCCTCACCCGAACCGAAGGAGTCGATCGGCGTTGCAACGACGCTAATCTGAGCGCCAGGCGTCTTGCTGGCTTTTCTGATCTTTTCGGCCCGTTGGATGGCTTTTGCCGCACTTGCCTTGCACTGTGCCTGGAACGCGGGGGTGACAGTAGCGGAGCGTGAAAGATGGAGGAAAGCATCGGTTGCCTCGAGGTAGAGGTGGAATGCAGACTCAAAGTCCGCAGCAAACTCCAAGTTAGTGGCACGCTCATAGATGGACTTTGGAAGGGACGATCAATGAGACTCGTTCCCGAGGGCGACAGGTTGACCAACCTCTGCTTCCCGAAAAGTCTTGGGGGGCATGAATTTGATCCGTTTACTATTGCCGGAGAGCCAAGAACGCGCGTACGCTGCGTGGGAAAAGCCTCACTGTCAGGTGGACATGAATCAGCTTGGCCAAGCTTTCTACCCGAGACAGTGTCGAGCGCTTCCAACAGCGTCGAGGTCAGTCCAGCTGTTATGATACACAAAATTCGTAGGACAAGATTTACGCCTATCCTAATCAATTCTACTTTCCGTGTGCTTGGCAAAGGCTTGTGATCCTAACAAGTACAAATAGCACTGCCCAGCTTATTCGGATATTGATCCGGGGCCACCCGTATCTTATGTAAGTTAGACTCATCCATGATATTACTCACAATACTATTGAGCTGGTCACCTTCACATGCCTCCACCCCACAAACATTATGCAGGCAACAATATTGCAGACATCCTTCCCAGCTCCAAGCCTATAGCTTGTGTTGTCAACATAATTCCCACTTCTAGTAGTGCTTGCCAAGCCCTCAACCAATAAGTTTGCTTGAGCTCCACTAAATGTTGTGAAAATGGAGTGAGAGGCCAAGTTGCCATGATCAATACTACCAGTGTGTAATGTACAAAATTATCTGTGAAGCCTAAGTATCATGATGTGAATCTAATATACATTGAGTTGGCTAAAGATACTACTTTCTTGTAAATAGCAATTCCTTGATCTAAGCCACATCAGATGAATTTGGCATGAAATTAATACTCTACACAAGCCACCTTTTATGCAAACTCTCCTCAGAGGCAGCCCAATTTCGACATACAGTATTAGTATGAGTAGTCTGAACCAAGATTTTCCCTACACACATATCTGTCCTCAATCTTGTTACTACTGTCAAAGAGGCCAACATTTGCAGATAAGCTGCCTTTGTGAAAGAAGGCAGTGATGCCAAGGTATCTGGTGAGACTAAGTTGCAAAAAGGTTGGAATGATGTATAGTACAGTAGCTCAAGAACCGTTGGATAGAGGAGATTAATGCCTTTGCAGTAGGTCATTCCTATGTATATTGATGACCACCAATGCTCAATTAAATTCCAATGCATATCATCCATAGGTTGTGATTGTGGCTGGCTTGGTTTATGGCCTTGTGAAATGTGTAAAACAATGGCTGCATCTTCTTGGACTTCTAACTATGGGAATTTTCCAGACAATGCCAGCAGGAAGATCACAGCAGGAAGATCAAAATAAACCTGACTTTTGCATATACTGTAGTGGACTTCCCTAGAGATCAATACATCCAAAAGAGTATATTGCTTTTGGTTGTCTAATTAACTGTGTTTTCGGGTTGTAATATTTGTTCTGATGTGATCCAATGCAAAGCTTCTGCTTGTATAGTGGAATTCTGATGGTAAATCAAGGCTTTGGGAATAATTCCTACCAGGATGCATGGCCAAAATTGACTAAATGTGCTATATAATCTGCATCAAGAGCACATTGTTCTGCTTTATACTTAGACAGACAGATACTGACAATTCTACTTTGACTTACAATATACAGTTATGGTCACTATGGACAATTGCTAAAGGATATACTATGGTGTGTTAATCTGTGCAAGCTTTTGTTTCTGGTGTGTTATGAACTTTGAGAATGGAAAGGTGAAGTCTGCTAGTAACAGTGCAGGTCTCTGTGGGGGGTACTCACAGGGTAATTTGATGAGAAGCTTAGAGCTCTTTTACATGAGAGATGGTTCAAATGAAGAAACTGCATATGCTTCTAAACTTGGCAAAAGCTTGTGATCTTAACAAGTACAAACAACTGCCCAATTATATCTAAAAGTTAGCGAATGATGCATGAGAACTCTGTGTGACCACACTTATCCGACACTTTTCTCGACTATTTCGCTTATTTTGGCTATTTCGCTAACTAATACAGTTATTCCTTTTTTGTCAACCAAAACCATGTGGCTCGCCTGCCACTCACCCGGCATGAGAACTGTCCTCTGTTAATGCACGGTAGCACAGCCACTGCCTGCTTTCAATCTCGCGTCTGATCCCACAGCTGTTTTGACTGATTCAACTGATAACTACTGATAACTACCTTTCCCCTCCACCATTCTCTCTCTGCAAACTCTGCAAATTCCTGCTTTCCTCTCATATCTTTGCTACTTTACCACATGATCCACAGCATTAAGTGGTGCCACAGGTTATTACCTAAGATTTCCTTTTTTCTTTCCCTTGCCACCTTTAGAGGAGCCCCTTGGAAGGGCAGAATTATTACGCGACCTGCATAACGGCTGATATGTGACCATGTAATCCTTCTTGATCCACAACCGGCACCTTTCCAATTCCCCTATTGCATGGTCTGGAGGGCGTCGACTCCAATATGCCGAGGGAAGGCTTTGTCGCTACTCTGCAGATGTAGCTCACTGTGCAGAAACCCGAACATGGGCCGATGCTACTTGGACAAACGGTGAGCCGACCATGCTTATAGAGGGCGAGCCCTACTAAGAGCGATGGTGCAAAGCACCGAGCTTACTATCACTGCAAATAGTAAGATGAGTGAAGAGATGGCTTCCAGATCTGAGCGAGATCGAAGCGAGGTGGAACTTTGATAGGGTTTGACTTTACACAGTGAATTGTGTATATCAAGGTTAGGGATTTACATGAAAGAAGCGTCGATATATATAGTATGTGAAGCTTCAGGGCAGGTCAGATATAAATACTAAATAGGGAGGGAAGATTGGATCTTGGATGGGATCGGAGAATATAGGAACTACGAGGCTATGTATGAGAGAGCATAGCCGAGGAGGGGCTGTCCGTTATGAAATATAGTAAGATTGGAAATAGAGGGAAATGAAACATAGCCAGAGTACAGTGTCCACTGCCTTGCGCAGCCCTAATGGCAGTGTTGATGGTTGGGGTTTAGAGGGTACCGCCTTCAGCATTGGGGGTCAAGGGGGCGTTGTGGAAATAGTCCCCCGCATCGTACAAGAGGTCGTCCCACAGAGAGGTGGAGGGGATGTCTGTATGGAGGGAAAAATAGGTGTCCCCCTGGTTAATCATAACAAGAATTGTGTCTCAATTTCATAGTTTTTTCTTACTCTTCTCCCTTGAGAGTAATTAGTCCACACTGGGGTCATGCCTGGTTTGTGAGGGACAACTGGGAGCAACTATGGTTGTGCAGTCCCAGGCTGAGTCTACATAAATTGAGTGGATGACACTGTGTGACAAAATTCTTCCAATGCTTATTTTGTGTATTTTGGTTGTGTCCTTTACCTTCATATATGTCAGTAATGCCACATGTCTTACCTTTTTTGTCCAGCAAAAACCATATGGCTTGCCTGGCACAAAAACCATTGTTTGTTCACTAGGACAGTAGTACAGCCACTGCCTGCACCTAACCTGTAGTACATAGATGGTAGCACAGCCACTGCTCACATTTTGCCCATGTGTGTGAAAAGGCATGTGTAGCAATTGTTAGTTAGCAAAATCTTGCTCCACTCTCTCTATTCTCTCAATTCCAACTGTCCTCTCCAAGTAGTAGTAGTAGTTACTGAAGTAAAACTGTAGTCTGATGTAC
>JBBPNO010000167.1:0-44875 GCA_038090915.1 Boletus eberwhitei
CACCTTCGAGTCCACTGTCAACCCGGAGTCATTGATCCTAGTCGAGTTCTTTGCTCCATGGTTAGTTCGATAGCTCGTGCTTTTTGTACGCTGGCCCTGAACAAACCCAGGTGTGGACACTGCAAATCATTGGCTCCGCATTACGAAGAAGCAGCCACGACACTGAAAGAGAGCAATATCAAGCTCGCCAAAGTGGACTGTGTTGACCAAGCTGAACTTTGCCAAGGCCATGGTGTACAGGGTTATCCGTAAGTGATCGTTTCTGTCCATGCTTTCGGTATCCACATCCTTTCACGTACCTAGGACTCTCAAAGTCTTCCGCAATGGCGTATCGGCCGATTACAGTGGGCCGCGTAAGGCGGAAGGCATTGTGAGCTACATGATCAAGTTTGTACCATCCATCCTCTGCTCGTAGACTTGCCCTGGCTAACGTGTGCACCAAGGCAATCATTGCCTGCAGTCTCCCAAGTCACGGCCGCTAATCTCTCTGACTTCCAAAACGCTGACAAGATCGTCGCAATTGCTTACCTTTCTTCTGAAACAGACGCACCTGCAGCGGAATTCAGCGCGACTGCTCAAAAGCATCGCGACAGCTACCTTTTCGGTCTATCCACCGACCCGGAAGCCATTGCTGCAGCAGGTGTTACGCCTCCAGCTATCGTCGCGTATCGTGATTTTGATGAGCACAAGACGGAATATCCTTACCCGGTTTCGTCTGCCACCGTCGAGGACGTCGAGGGCTGGATTCAAGAACTTTCCGTTCCTCTCTTTGGTGAAGTCAATGGCGATACATACAGTGTCTACGCTACCAGCGGAAAGCCCTTGGCCTACCTGTTTATCGACCCAGCCGATGAAAACAGCCAGGGCCATATTGAGTCGCTCAAGCCCGTCGCGTCCCTGTACCGCGGCAAGGTCAACTTTGTCTGGATTGATGCGACAAAGTTCAGCGAACACGCTACGGCCCTCAACCTCGCCGAGCCTAAGTGGCCGGGCTTTGTTGTCCAGGACCTTCAGAATCAACTCAAGTACCCTTACGATCAGGACAAGGCTGTTGAGCCCGAGGCAATTTCAGCGATGATTGCTGATTACATTGACGGCAAACTTCTTCCAAAATTGAAGAGCCAACCGATTCCCGAGAGTCAGGACGAGAGCGTGTTTACCCTTGTCGGCCAGCAATTCGAAGAAGTCGTCTTCGATGACTCGAAAGACGTTTTCGTCGAGTTCTATGCTACCTGGTATGTTATCTTTGACTTTTGTGAACGACACCATTTCACGCTGTCCCGTGAAGGTGTGGCCACTGCAAGCGCTTGAAGCCCACCTGGGATTCTCTCGGTGACCACTTTGCTAACGTGAAGGATCAGATCATCATGTGAGAGACAAATAGATGATTATTTCTACTCCGAAGCTCACATTTGCTCAGTGCAAAGCTGGAAGCCCAGGAAAATGACCTGCCAGCATCTGTTCCTTTCCGTGTCGGGGGCTTCCCAACGTTGAAGTTCAAGCCTGCCGGCTCACGTGAATTTATCGATTACGATGGTGACCGTGCATTAGAGAGCATGATAGCTTTCGTGGAGGAGCACGCGAAGAACGACCTGAAGCCGAAGACGGTTACAGAGGCGCCGGTGGATGCTCAGACTGTGTTTGAGACTCCCAAGGATGCGCACGATGAACTATGAGATATGACGACGGTGGTAAATTAGGAGATCAAAACACAGTTGTTTCTATCTTGGATGTCATATATGACTCTGATCTGCAAACTTTACGGTGCCTGAAGATGAAACATGGGGAATACTAAAGTTTGACCTCCTTGAGGCCATCCTTCCAGAAAGTGAAGTATGCTGGAGAGGCGATGAGATCTAAGACTGCAGAGGTTTGGCGAAAAAGGCTCACGGGTTATGCCATCCTCCTGATGGCAAGGTCAACATCAATTCAAGGGGCTATGAACAAGAAACTCACTCGATAGTTGAGCAGGGCAACCAAGCCATCAGGGTTCATGGATTCGCCGATGTACTGAAGGACACTCAGAACGGAGACGAAGAGGAGAAGGAGAGACCTACAAAATCGTAGTCCTTGAAGTTGGCAAGTATTTTTTTAACATATGCAGCGGCGCCTGTTTCAAATGCCTTGACCCTGTCTGGGTGACTCTCCTGCAATTGTTTCTTGATTGCTTTCATATACTCCTACAGTGGATGTGCCATGAGGAGGAGATGGACGGAGGACGGACAGAGTGTACCTTAATATGGGCTGTGTAAGCTTTCTTATCGAACTCGGTTTTCTGAAGGCGGAACGAGTGGACTACGTTGTTGACTTGCATAGCACCGTCCTCGAGGGCATCGGCTTGCTCCTCAGCGGAGGGGTTGGCGCCTGTATGAAGGTCAGCAAGGGGGGATAGATCCGAGAGGTGCTACGTGCCGATGTTGACGTCTGCGCCCGCCTTGACGATGATAGTTTGGCACTCGACCTCGAAGACGATGTCGTCGACGAGCTTGCTGGGGAGGGTGTGAGGGGATGAAGTACGAGAAAGAGTGAACGCACAGAGGGAAGGCATCGGAGAATATCTCGTCCCCTGATATGGTGTCGGTGTAGAGCAACATGGTGTACGTAGGAAGACAAGGAGGCGACGACTCGACTGATCATCTTATCTATGTTCGGGGGGTCGCACTCCCAGGGGTCCTGTCATCCCGCTCTTTTTGCCGCAGTGTCTTTTCGGGGACGCGATGGACTACCACCCGGTCGTCGTACAGCGACCGCCTCGTCCGCACGGGTCCCGACACAGTCCCGAGTCCCGCTACTGGCGTCAGTTCAAGCGCCCCGTGTTCGTCAGGGAGTACGCCCCCGTCACCGCCGTCCACTTTGCCCTCCAAAGGCCACACAGGTACGCAGTCACCGCCGCAACCCGCGTGCAGATCTATGCCCCCCGCACCCAAAAGGTCGTCAAGACCATATCCAGGTTCAAGGACGTCGCACGCAGCGCCAACCTCCGCCACGACGGAAAGCTCCTCGTCGCCGGCGACGACACCGGCCTCGTTCAGGTCCGTCACCCCCTCCCCCTCCTTCCATCTCTGATCCATCCACAGGTATTCGACGTCAATTCTCGCGCCATCCTCCGCACATTCGACTCCCACAAGCAGCCCGTCCATGTCACCAAGTTCTCCCCCCTTTCGCCTACCCACGTCCTTTCCTGCTCCGACGATACAACCGTCAAGCTTTGGGACATCCCCTCCCAGTCCGAAGTCGTGACGTTTGCTGCCCATTCCGACTACGTCCGCTCCGGCCAGGTATCCCCCTCAAACCCACATCTCATTCTCACAGGCTCGTATGATGCAACTATCAGGCTCTTCGATTCTCGTACCAGTCAGTGTGAGCTCCTCATGGGTGCCTCTTCCCCTGGCGCCTCCCCCGTCGAACAGGTCCTCATGCTTCCGTCCGGCACCGTCGCATTGTCCGCCGCCGGCCCCATTTTGCGCATCTGGGATCTAAATGCCGGCGGTCGCTGCATCCGCGCCTTGTCCAACCATCAAAAGACGATCACATCCCTCGCTTTTGACACCAACGTCGCTCGCCTCCTCACCGGAAGCCTCGATCAGATGGTAAAAGTGTACGACATCGCCTCTTACAAGGTCGTCCACACAATCCGTTATCCCGCCCCCGTACTCTCTCTCGCTATCTCCGTATGCATCGTTCGTCTCTCTCGTTCGCTCTCACTCATCCAATCCACCAGCCTGACTCAACACACATTGCCGCTGGGATGTCAGATGGTACCTTCTCCGTCCGTCAACGACAGCAAAAGGCATCCGAAAACGGTCCAGACTTGGCAGACGCTCTGACAACAGGCACCTACGAAACATTCTTGGGAAGCGCCCTTCCATCAGTCGGCCAAGGTCGCGTCAAAACCAAAACTGAAACCACTTTTCGCGGTGATGTCGACGAGCTCAGAGTGGAGAGTAGGCGGGCACCCCGCCTTAGAGAATACGACCGCTTGCTCAAATCGTTCAAGTATTCAGCTGCTTTAGATGCCGTCCTCCGAAAAGTACGATCCCTTACTCGCTTTCTTCCTTCCGAATGTCTTATTCCTCCCGAGAACATTCCACCTATAACAACCTTCTCGTTGATACAAGAACTCATTCACCGCGATGGCCTCCGTAGCGCTCTCTCTGGCCGAGACGACGTCCTACTAGAACCTGTCTTACGCCTTCTCGTCAAGCATGTTACCGATCCCCGCTTCGGTGAGATGGTTTGTGATATCTCTATGTTGCTCATAGGTGAGCTCCGTCTATGTTGTGTTGGCACCATCGTGATGAAAAAAAAAAAAAACACTACCCAAGATATGTATTCCCCCGTCCTGGGCCAGTCTCCCCTCATCGACTCACTATTCCTTCGCCTGCGGAAGAAAGTCCTCGCAGAGATTCGCTTCCAGAAAGAGTTGATGAAAGCAAAGGGTACATTAGAGATGATGTTTTGCTCTGCTACCCTGGTGTCCACGCCGGCTGTACCACAAAATGCATAGCTCGATTGCATCAATACGATAGTTATGCCCGATCATTTCATGAACACCCCTCGAGGAAAGCGATCAGATTCTCGAGGATCGCCTTCTGCGTCATTCCTGCTTGAATTTTATCACTGCCTTGGCTTTCATCAGAAACATCCACATCGATGTTCTCGTGGTGCGTTGTTAATGTTTGGACGACGTTTTTGAGTGACAAGTTCTTCCTCTCCAGCATTTGTGTGATATGAGCGCGGATCTACAAAAAGTCAGGAAAGGGGCTCAAACACGGTCCGACAACGTACACCATCGTCTTCCATTGCAATCCAAGCCAAAATGTAGTCCAAGGTCTGTAGAATGAACAATCCCCCGTCCAGACGACGCAAGTAGAATAAATCCTCGTCTTCGGGATCAATCACGCCATCTTCAGCGAGCAGTTCCTACGTGTCACCAGACTTGCTTGGATCAATTATTTTTGAAGCCGAAGCCAAGCATACCTTTTTCTCCGTTTCGATCTCTGCATCAATAGATCTCAGACGGCCGAGCGTGTTGTCTCGTATTTCCAAGAGCTTGTCCACCTTTGCGTAATCGCTCTCAGCAAATTTAGCCAGCAAACGCGTCCGGTTCGTTGAGTCGGAAGGAAGATTTGACAGCAGGGACGAGATTATTCCGAGTATATGGGAAGTGTCTTCCAAAGCCGGGGCTGTCACTTTTTGTTTTTTGGAGGTCTATAATGGTCTATGTGAGCGACATACCGATATTACAAGTTCCGAATGAACCTTGCCCATTAACGCTGAGAACAGTGTCTTGAGCCCCAAAGCTTCGACGAAGTTGGAGCATAAATCAGAGCCTGCTGGTCCCGACATTGCGTAGTCTAGCGTTTTTATTGAACGAGACTTTGATTGAAGCTTGTCCCTGAACGACTGTCAGTCAAAAGGCAAAACGCGGCTATCACATCACCAACTTCATCATCAACACCATTAGATCCACACCTTCGCTAGCTAAGAAGAGTGACTTGATCTCAGGTTCTGCCAACGCTGAGCAAAGGGCATCAAACAAATTCTCCATGAATTCTGTTTCGTCCGCATCAACGGGCTCGCGGTGCCGAAATTGCTGGTCACCAAGTGAGATATGCACATAGACTCAACCTGATTGTCACTCACTGAAAGCACTTTGAGGATGACTTCAACGCCGTCCTTCTTGCCGAGTTCTTGTCTATTTGGAACGTTGCTTTGGAGCAGAATCGACAGTAACTCTGCAGCATAACTGCGATTCTCCTCGTGGGTCTTTGATTGAACACGTTCCAAAAGCCAACTCATTAATTTCGTTTTAGAAATGAGTTGCACAGATAGGTCAGGATTGAATCCCAAAATATTCTCGAACACACCTACACTTGATCTCTGAGCATTGAGTCTCATTGGATGTCAGAGTTCTCACCAAAAATGTGGAAGACGCCCTGTCTGTCCGATTCTTCCTCTTCCTTTAGTCGAGAAAGGTTGTCCACGAGTAGCTCAGGTACCGAGTTTTCTACCTGAAAGAGTCATGTCGTTATGTGAAGCGTCGAGAGGAATCTGACTTACCAATGCCTCGACAAGCATTTTGAGAGCGGGTTGGTTGTCTTCTTGTTCATACTCATCCCCTTCATTACCAACGTCCTCATCGGTCAATTCATGGAATACCTCGACTGCGTCAATGACTATGTCAACGTTCTCATGACTGAGCAACCCAACCAACAGAGATACAATCCCAGAGCGGACCATTTCTGGATATGCAAGGGCTGGGGACTGCGCTAGCGGTAGCAGAGACTTGATCGAACTATCAAGGTCCGCTTCCGAATCGATGAACCTAGTTGAGGAAGATTAAATCCTACGCAACATGCTGCAGCCGAAACTCACTTTGAGGGGTCACCCGGATGCTTGGACCGCTGATCTTGGTTTTTATTCACAGCACGCTCCAATCGCAGGAGCGTCCTTCGGATACTGGTGATTGTCACCTCTTCTGGCTGAAAGCAAAGGCCTGGTGACGATTCGTCATAAAACGCGACGCGCACGAGGACACACATCGTTTGACACCCCCTCCCCTTCTGCTTCTTCAAAGACACTCAAGATTGCTTTTTGTTCGCTCGTCAGACCGCCACCATAGAAACGGCCTTCTTCGTCCTCTTCAGCAAAGTAGTCCGCATCCCCACCAGGCGCAAACGAAGTATCGACGTCATCCTCGGCTGCGTCTTCCACTGTTGCGCGTCGTGGGCTTGAAACGGCCTGTCCAGTAGGTTCTTCTCGTATCTTCGGCTCAGATGAAGTATGCGGAGTGGTGGACTCATCCAACCTCATTTTCTTAAGCATTTCTGGGGTTGGATTATCTGGTAGCTTGCGCTTTGAACCTGCGGGAAGCTTGGGCACCTAGCTCGCGATTCGACGAGTCCGACGATGTCAAATGTCAAAACACGAACCTTGAACAATTTGTCGATGTCCATGTTGAGAGGTGTACGAAGGTAGAATCACACCCGTCAATACAGGCTAGTAAGTTAGGCAGTACTAAGCCGAGGCCGATTGTTATTGGTGTAATTGCATGACCTAAGCATCACACAATCTTCTACGGCTCTACAACGAATGTCAGAGGGACCGTTTATTATACGACATCTAACAACTGCCAGGGTAAGTGTGCAAATCGACCTCAAAACGTAACCCTGAAACTGTCCAAGGGAGTGTCCATCCTCATCCACATTGCCGTGCCAAGCGGGGCATTGTGATGACGTGCAGTGTGAGCGTGGCTCAAGATTCTAACAACCCAACGTACTAGTGATGTATCCACCGGTAGTTTCCCGTATCAGAATGGCTGGTATCAGTATGGCTTGCTTCGATTCTTCTTCAGATCCCTCTCCAGTTGTTTCGCCTTCCTGTGTCCGATTTCCACAGGTCTGATGGCAGTATTGTCCGCCTTTTTAAGCTTAACTGGACGATTACCTACATATTTGCCTATTTACTAATTGAGCGGGTGCAGTTTGATAGAAGGTCGAGTAGACTCACCATCCATCTCCTTCCATGCTTTCAGAAAATCCTCCGGGTCTGAAAATGCAACGAATCCGTACTTGGCCTTTATACATAATGCATCAGCGATCAGCTATAATACGATACAGAAAGATGTGTGACCTTTTGGCTCAGTCTATCTCGGATGACACGGGCCTTCTGGAATGAAGGATATTTATTAAAGGCATTTGCGAGAACGTCGTCAGACACATCGTTGCTTAGGTCTCCGACGAACAAGCGAAACCAGGCTGAAACACCGTTAAGTAGGAAAGGATACAAGAAAACGAGGATAGAACCTACATGGGTTCCACTCGAGGAGAGTTTGGTCCTCCCACACCTTGCCTGCCCCTTTCCGTAGAACGGTTGTCCTCTTCCCTCCTTTCGCAAGCTTGCCACCTGCTCCCCCACGTTTATCGATCATGGCACCAGGTACATAAACACTCTGTTGCGCAAGGATACCAACGTCATATTCGTAAGCGTTTGCTGGGACCGGAGCGCTGTGCGCGGAGGAAGACCCTGCGATGGGATACATCGGACCACTGTAGGGCTGGTGGTAAGGATTGACATCGTAGGCTGACTGCTGTTGGTTGTATTGCGAGTAGTAGTTGTTCGACGGATCCATTGGTGAGAGCGACAATGACTGGCTGACAGGATGGTGGTGAGGGGATCAGTGCAATAATTATGTAATAATCTCCGAAATAATTTAATACCAAACATGATCAAACAAAGTCTATCCTAGGGTACACGAGATCGGGGTCTGCTCGCTGTCACAGGCGTTCCCCAAGTTACTTCAAGGTAAGTTTTTATGTCTGATCCCATTTAATGACCCCCGTATGTCCAAGAGAGCTTGTGATAGCCGTTTGGCTCTCGTTTTGTGTCTTTCGGGATGGATGGTCCGCGGTACCATGAGATGGTGACCTGGTTCACTGATCCGTCCTCTCTAGATGCCGTTTGTCAAAAAGATCAAGTCAGACGCCTACTTCTCGCGTTTCCAGGTCAAATACCGTCGCCGCAGAGAAGGCAAAACTGACTGTCAGTTGCCGCATTGGTCGTACTTCTCCGTCCTGACCACTCCCTAGACTACGCCCGCAAACGACTCGTCACGCAAGCCAAGAACAAATAGTATGCATCCATTTACAGTTACCCTCCTTCACCTCATGTTATCTCAGCAATGCTCCCAAATACCGCCTAGTCGTCCGTTTCACCAACAAGGAGATCATCGTCCAAATCGTCTATGCACGTCTGCAGGGTGATTTCATCCTGACTGCTGCTCGGTCGAAAGAGCTCCCAAGATATGGGATCAATCATGGTCTGACCAATTGGACGGCCGGTAAGGTTTTCGGGATAATTGGGAGCACTCGTGTTCTGACGGCTCGCAGCTTATGCAACCGGCCTACTCTGCGCTCGCCGTGCGCTAACCAAACTTGGTCTTGCGGATAAATACGAGGGTGTCACAGAACCTGATGGCACATTGAAGTTGACGGAAGCTCTCGACGACGACGACGCTCCTCGTCCTTTCAAGTGCTACCTTGATGTTGGCTTGAAGCGTACTTCCACCGGTCACCGCGTGTTCGGAGCCATGAAGGGTGCGAGCGACGGTGGTATATTCATTCCCCACTCCGAAAGGCGTTTCCCCGGATACGACTCAGAGAGCAAGCAGCTCGACGCCGAAGTGCTGAAAAAGTACATCTTCGGCGGACACGTCGCGGAATATATGGAATCGCTAGAGGAGGAAGATGATGAACGGCAAGTCTTATATATCCGACGAAAAAACGCAGGATCTCACACCTCTTACTACTCAATAGATTCAAGAAGCAGTTTGCCTCGTATCTCGCAGATGGTGTTGGATCCGAGGACATCGAGGAAATTTATACCAATGCGTATGCCGCTATTCGGGAGGACCCCACGTTCCAGCCCACCGAGAAGGCACAAGATTGGAAAGCAGAAACACTCAAGTACAAGAAACTAAGATTGAGTTACGAGCAACGCAAAGCTGCTATCCAGGCCAAAATCGAGGCTTTCAAGGTGTCTGGTGGTGCGGAGGCTGCCGCGGAGGATGAGGATGAGGACGAGGACGAGGATGAAGAGTAGGGGATTCGTACGACTTTGTTGCTTGTTCTTTCATTTCTACCATGCTTTAAAACGACCATCAAGCAATGCGCATATGTTTTCTATGCACGAATATATGTGGTCGAATATACGATCTACTATGATACAGCCAGAATTTTCTCTAAGATTCCTAACTGCCAGGATATCAATGAGATGTGTTGATGCGGGGAGTAGGAATCTGCATGCGAAATCTGATTCTCGCTCCCCCGACCGATACGGTACGCTGAACAGCATACCGCAAAGTTATCAGCAAACGACACGCTGAAATTTCTGTGACTTCGAATTAGTATATCACCGGTTGCTCTGAGCATTTGCGACCAAACTGACACGATACACCCTTCCCATCTTCCGATTGTCTTGCCGCTGACCATGTCAACGAACCAAGTTCCCCCGAAATGTTCACTATACTGGCTGCCAGACTCACAAAGCTTAGTGAGTAAGCACTTTTCCACTTCGTCCGAGAGGAGCTGGCTGAGTTGAGGAACGGATGTAATAGGTAACGTCGCCTGTGGGAGATGCGCGATCAGAGAGGATGGTGACAGGAAGGTCAAGCGTAATGTCTGCCTGATTGCAACGGTGAGCTAAGGCACCTAAGCAGAGATAACGTGGCTACCTCTCGTCGAGGCGCAAAAGGGCTTCACCCCCAACTCTCTTCAAGACGTTTTCGCCCGTTAGTCGACGTTGCAGACTTTGACCAGTCTCTCCAACGGGATGGAATCTAAGCGTACACGGCACCCCAGCATGTGCCAATGCAGACACCATTTTGTCGAGTTCTGTCTTGATCTTGACGCAGAACTGTTGGTACTGCAGCAGGTCGATGACGGGTTGAAGAAGCTCGGACGGTTGGATGTTAGCTACAGTGAGTGGCCGCTCAGAACCCGGAACTGATACGCGTTTGGACTTGTCAGC
The DNA here is from genome assembly GCA_038090915.1 of Boletus eberwhitei. Classification (NCBI taxonomy): domain Eukaryota; kingdom Fungi; phylum Basidiomycota; class Agaricomycetes; order Boletales; family Boletaceae; genus Boletus; species Boletus eberwhitei. Next base: position 10,531 of record JBBPNO010000167.1, read on the forward strand.
AGCATGCATGGTCAGCAGAAGAGCTTGTAAGATGGCATGGATTAGATCACACGTTGCCGAAAGGGTTGTGGGTCCACAGGATATTTCACGGAGGTTTTCGCTGACATCCACCTATTTCTCCCATGAACCAAAGTAATGTAAGACTGTTTGAGACGCACCATCTCGAACCGCAACTCAGTGCCGTGATCTACATCTATTATGATTATGCGCTCGGCAACTCGGGCAGATGAAGTAGGGAGGCTGCTCGCCTCCCTAATCAAGATAGCGAATATCTCTTCATCCATAATTTCTCTTTGAGCACCTGTAAGAGACATCTCCAGTGAAGAGTCTTCGGGAAGTTCGACGGAATTGTGGGCGGTGTGGGTTACGCCAGCAGAGTCCACGATGGCCAATGAAATTCGCAGGCGAAGTGACTGACGATGAGAGAACATGAGCATGTTCGTTTCTGTCTCATGTGTGGACAGATGAGCTACAGCCTTCCTTCGAAAATGTTTTGGGGCTTCAAAACTCACGTCAGATGCAGCCGACCCCACTCAGCATTAAGGGTGCACCTACATTCCTCTAGACCATAGGATATCAAAAAGTCCTTGGATGTTCTGTCTGTACCTTTTCCTGAGGGTGCCCAAACGGGCAACGGGGCAGGGACAAGACTCCAGTTCGCCTTTCTGATTTTGAGTGCATCCACCCAATACTTTTCGCTGTGTAAACGGCTTCTTTCCAGTCTGGACGCAGCTTGCTTGAATACTTCGACAGCTTTTCTGAGAGCCTCGTCTTTGCCACCGATGGTAAGCTGTGCATTAAACGCATCGACAGAATCAATGGGTGATGGTTTAGACACCATGCTAGCAGTCAGGGAAGCTGAGGGTAAGGAAGGAAGGGGGGAAGGCTGGTTTGGTGTTGTAGATGATAAAAGGAAACACAGAAGATCCCTGGCTTGTGTCATTTCTCCTAGAGCAATACTAAGATCGTGAATAATCAGACACGAGAACCCGGAAGTTGTACCTACAAGAGCTGCGGGGAAATCTCCATTCGCATTTTGAACAGCTGATCGGGTGACATTGTCAATTTCGTGTTATCTGCTGTGTGTTCGCCATCCTCCGAGACTGGTGAACTCTCTCGTACCAGCGGCGCGACTCCGGACGTGTCACCTATGGACAGCTGATCTTGACGCTCAAAAAAGTCGATACCTCGTTCAACAAATATTCTTCTAAGGTTTTCCCCGAGGGCTGTAGTAGGATTTTCGGTACTATTCCGGGGCCACCGTCAGCCAGTGCGCGCCGAAAAGTTAGAACTCATACGGCTCAACGATTTGCTCGCCTTCTGGAGTGATATCAAGCAGGACTGGGATGGGCGCACCACTATCATCTTTGTAGGGTCTCTCGAGCGACAATTTCGTCCGCTTCCACTCTGGCTCACCAGACATGACGAACTTAGTCGAATGGCACTGTGGCGGCACCGGTCCGGATCAGTAAGCAATCATCACGTGATCCGACAGATTGTCACAGGTTACGCTGAGTGTCTTTGACTCTGATCCACGAGGACGCCAATAGACAAATGGCCAAAGGTGCCCATACAGGCTCCGTCTCCGAACACACTGCCTTGAAAAGGCGCAAGACTGACGACGACGATGACTCCAATCCTCAGTCAAAAAAACCTCGTACTAGAGTAAGGTATGTTTCGCTTTTCTCGCACACAAACCTTCTTTCAATGACTCCCCAGCTTCTCATGTGGAGAATGCCATCGGCGCAAGCAAAAGGTTGTAGCAATGTCCTATACACCAGAAGGCATGCTTATCATGTCCCTCCAGTGTGATCGCCAGATTCCGTGCTCTCATGTATGATCTTTTGTGCGCTTATAACATAGCAGTTACTGACGAGCAGCTTAGTGTGTTTCTCGAAAGGTTCCCGATCTTTGTAAAGCATACACGCCAGGAAAAACAGATCAAGATATCAGCGTACGACTGGCAAGGCTTGAGCAAATCATCGAGCTTGCGCTACCCCAATATTTCCACAGTTCTGCATCACCACCCGCCGTGCCTTCCGATAGACACAATCGCACTAGTTCCGAAGGCCCCGATGAAGACAATCGTTCTTTCACTGACGACCAGGATCCTAGCGGAGGTACCTTCCAAGGTGGGAGGTGGTACGGCAACAGCGCCTCGGGAAGTGTTGCTCCAGCCTCCGTATTGGAGCAAGTGAATGTTTCGACGACTTTCTTTATCATGCATCTGACATGTATCATGTTAGTTGGCAAACGTCGTAGTCACCAGTTCTCGTCAAGAGCAATGGGACCCTACTCATTATAATGCTGGCCACAATGCTGCTTCTACAGGGCAAAATGGCACTCACAGTGTGGAGCATAAAACAGCACTTGCGACGCCGGCACTCATAGAATCCGTGCGACAGGATTCTGAACCGTCCGCTGCTGATAACCTGAAGAGTCTGGTGCAAGAATGTGGGGTATCTCCGCATAAGATATCGGAGCTGCTTCAAGAGCTTCCTCCCCAGCGATTTTCGGATGTGCTGATTGATCATTACTTCGCATCTATGTGAGCACAATCCAGTCCAGTTCGTTGATTGTAGATCAGACTACCCTTCTCGCAGAAACTGGACGAGGTACCCTGTGTGTGAAAAAGACTTCCGTACAGCATATACTTCTCTCTGTGCAAATGGGGTTGGAGCGAATGCCAATGATGCACGCTTTTTACCTCTTCTATTCGTTGTGCTGGCCATTTCGGTGCGACTTGCGCCGGAACATCTTGCTGGGGATTTACGTACGAGGAGGGTCACTTCGCTAAGGTATTATTGGTCATGTATGTTCCACTCTCTGCGCCTGTTTTTCGAGCTGACACCCTGGGGAGCGCGACGGTCGCTTCTCATCGCGGCAGCAATTCAGCCCGATTCGCTGGATATTGTTCTAACTCGCTTATTGGTGAGTTTATCCGCTGTTCACTTCCGCAAGGTCTGTTCCAATCTGTTCACAGAGCGCCAGATTTTTGACGTTTGACCGTCGAATTACGGAGTGTTGGAGCCAACTTGGTGCAGCTGTACGAACTGCACAAGCTCTCGGCTTGCACCGAGACGCGCCGGCGGTTAGTTCAATCTTTCTTAATACACTCGTTTTTTCTGACATTTCCCAGGAACTCGATCCAGCCCAGGTCGAAAATCGTAGACGTATCTGGTAAAATTTCTTGACTGTATCCCGTTGTATGAGGGCTAACAGCTCTATAGGTCATATCTGTATCATGCCGATCGTTCCTATGCCCTTGTGCTTGGTCGACCTAATGCGATTCAAGATGATTATACGTGCACTCTACCTCCACTGAACATTGATGACGATTTCTCCCCTGCTACATTTCGTAATCCGCCTCCTCTGACGAACCCCACTGTCATGACCTTCGTCATCCTTCGCCATCAACTAGCTTCGATGATCGGTCGAATGGTTCATCATTTCCAGAAAGTTAACAGCCCTAGTCACTACTCCGACGTCCATGCCCTTGATGACGAACTCCTAAAATTTGTGTCCACCTTACCACCCCATTTTGCATTGGAGCCAGACACCTCCCTTGACGAGAAAATGCAATTCTTACCCGTCCATCGATTCCTGCTTACTACAGAGATCCTCTTCGTGAGGATTAGCTTACATCGGCCGTACTTGCTCCGTAAGCTGAGCAGCGATCGCTACCTGCGGTCACGAATTGCATGTTTCGAGTCCGCCATCAAGGACTTCGAGGTCCGCAAAGCTTTTCGCGAGAAAATGCTCAAGGAGACCCGTGAGTCTCTCCATAACGCATACCGGGAGTTTCAGACAGCGATGATCAGTGGTATTTATCTCGTTCTGCACCCACGTGGGAAGGATGCAGGCAGGATGCACACTATTTTGGATGTGTTCCTGAAGGATCATGAGGGTGTCCGCGAAATGGATGAGACTACTCGTAGGGAGCTCAAAATCATTGAATTCCTGAAGAGTCGTTCTCTCCAGATTGCGGAGAGCATAGGGCAGAATGCGGATCAGGAATCACGTACAGCAGTCGACTCCCAGCTGTCATCAATGACATCCACTACACCAGCAATTTCGCATCATGGAAAGTCCCCGTTTTCTTCCATCTTGGCGACCACGTCGGGTGCCTCATCTCCCCATCCATACCCAGGTTCCCCCTTTATGCAGTCTCCCGTCATGCAACGTCTACAGCAGAGTGCCTCTACGGACGGAACACTCAATTCACCTGCGGGAACAAACAGCCCGAGTGGAGAAGAGGAATCCGTGGCTCAGTCATTATTGGATCATTGGTGCAGTACGTTCAACGATGGCACAATTGACGGACCAACGGGTATGCCCGCGCTCTCCTGGGGCGGGCCTGGGGGTGACTTTACTGGCTGGGTGGGCGCCGGTGCTAATTTGCCACCACCCATTGACCCGAACCTAATACCGACGTCTGACGGTGATTGGAACTATTGGGACAATCTTGTCAATCGAATCGAGACAGGGCCTCCCTTGTAGATGGGCCGCCAGACGTACACGTCTGTCTTCGAATTTCATCACTGGGTGGAGGTATTTATTGTATGAAGTTTGCTCTGATGTATACATTAGCTATGCAATATCGCAGGAGTTTACTTTCCGAGTACACCAAATCACGGTACCCTCTAGCTTATTCACATATCTCTTTGTCGGTGAAGTAGCTCAGAGTCCTAGTCTGCCTCAACATGCAAAGCTTAAGTGCAAGTAAGGAAAAGCGTAAGTGAGTCTTGCCCGAATCGCAGCACGGGTGGTAGTCGAGTCGCACGTATCTCCCAAGTTCTCATCTTGTTTGTCGTTGGCAGCATTGAACGCGTTGGTCCTATCTCAGTCACTCTTGGAACACAATGAGCTTTTAAGATGTGCTAGGCAATCGTGCCATATATCCCAACGACTCGGCTGTGGCCAAAGGTCGACGAATAAGGAATAGCCCGACCTCATATCCCTTTTGGGACCAATTTATCCAATACCCTCCACTTCCATTAGGTCCATGCAGTCAATCAACCGGTTTCTGTACGGGCCAACGCCAGAAGAAAAGGTACGACTATGGCAGGGTAAACTGCGTGCGGAGAGTCGACAGCTGGATAGAGAGATGAGACAGGTCAGCATCACGGATTCCCACACATCGGGTAGGCCACTCAGGATCCACGTTACAGCTCGACGCAGCTACCTCCAAGGCACAATTGACGGTAAAGCAGCTCGCAGCCAAGGGTGATGTCAAGTCTGCGCGAATACTCGCCAGGGAAGTTGTAAGATGCCACAAACAGAAGGACCGATTATCGGTTAGCAAGGCGCGCTTAGGTTCCATCGGGACACAGTTGACGCAGCAACTCGGTGAGCGGCGTGTGCGAGAATCCGAACCCAACCCTGAAACTTTTCTTAGCAATGTTAAAAGTGACCGGTTCGCTGCAGAAATCCACTGAGATCATGAAGCACTCGAATTCGCTCGTCAAACTTCCGCAAATTAGTCAGGTCATGCGAGAGATGAGTATGGAGATGACAAAGGTGTGGTACTTTCTGCATCAAAAGCACAGATATTCAATCGACTACTCAGGCTGGTATAATAGAGGAGATGCTTGGAGACACGCTGGGGATGGAGGAAGAGGAGGAAATAGAGGAAGAAGCGGACGCAGAAGTAGACAAAGTGCTATTCGAGCTCACCGACGGCAAGCTCGGGCAAGTGGGCACTGTGGGGGTGGAACTACCAGTAAGTCCAGCGATACACTCCCTGATGTGGTTGTCTGTTGACTCGAAGAACCCCGAGTCTACACAAGATCGGTTGGAGGAGGAGGAGATGGAGAAGACGATGGAGCAGTATCGGCAACAACTGGATGGATTATTGAGCGGCTAACGTTTCCAAATACATACCTTACGCATCGGCTGGGTGGATATCACCAGTGTCACTGTTCATTTCGTGTATTATACATTCAAGACACTACTATCTGGAGGTTGATTGATCCATATACTTGACATGTGATGGTTTCCCGGAATGGGAACAGAGGTCTCGAAAGTATCTTCCACGTGGGTCGCTCCGTCCACACCCGTGTGCCCCGAGCTAGCGCTTTTTTTGGTCGCTACATTTTTTTTCTCTCTTCTTCTCGGTCTCGCAAATGTTGGTCCATAGGTCCCTCGCTGGTTTTGCAAAGCAATATTCCCAGGTAGAGGGCTCTCTCTCGGCAGCAGAAAGGTCGTTCTTACGTTGTTCCTAGTCCTGCAGGCGGTATGCATCTGCAGCTTCAACCTCTGCTTTTTCTGGACAAAAGAACAGTCATGTGAGTAACACACATAATAGTTCCGTACAATCCTTATTCTTGCCTAGGGGAAATACACAGTGACTTTGATTCCCGGCGACGGTCAGGATATTCGGCACACAACCTCAGAGTGATGCCTTAACGTCAGATCCAGGTATTGGTCCGGAAATTAGTGAATCGGTCAAGGCGATCTACTCTGCTGCCAACGTAGGTCTAGCATGTTACGTGCGTGCTCCTGATGTGCTCAGCGTGAAAACAGGTCCCTATCGAATGGGAAGAAGTCAGTGTCACGCCTGTATTAAAAGGTGGCAAGACTGTTATTCCGGACACAGCGATCAATTCGGTCAGGAAGAACACCGTTGCTCTGAAAGGTGTGTCCATCAGAAGCGTTAGAACTCAAGGACTAAATCTGCTCAAGGACCCTTGGCAACACCAAGTAAGTTTATCTGTGATGATATTGCATACACGAGTTCACTCTTTGCGCCAAGTTGGCAAGGGTCATGTTTCTCTAAACTTGACACTCCGCAGGACGTTCAATCTTTTTGCCAATGTTCGTCCGTGTGTATCGATCAAGGGCTTCAGGACACCTTACGACGATGTTAACACTGTTCTCATCCGTGAAAATACGGAGGGTGAATACTCAGGCATTGAACACGAGGTATTTTATTTGGTATTTGAAAGCCCTTTCCGTTTACGTGGAAATTCCAGATTGTTGATGGGGTCGTTCAATCTATCAAACTGATCACTTACGACGCGTCGGAACGCGTGGCTCGGTACGCGTTCGACTACGCGCAAGCCAGTGGGAGAAAAAGGGTGACCGCGGTACACAAGGCTAACATCATGTAAGCCAAGACGAGAACGTGTCGAAATCACGTATTAATTTTGACAGGAAAATGTCGGATGGTATGTTCTTGTCGGCTTGCCGCCATGTGTCGAAAGATTTCCCGGATATTTCATACGATGAGGATCTGCTGGATCGGGTCTGCCTGCAGGTATGCTTTGTCGCATGGCAGATAGATGACAGCTGGATAATCTCTCGAACAGATCGTGCAAAATCCGCAACCGTATGCGAACCGCGTCATGGTGATGCCCAACCTTTACGGTGATATTTTGTCGGACATGTGCGCAGGCCTGATTGGTGGTCTCGGTCTGACCCCATCTGGCAACATTGGACGGGTATGCACATGTTATACTTGAGAGGATCGTCGTGTGCTGAGCCTCCCAAGGACGCGTCCATTTTTGAGGCTGTGCATGGCTCCGCCCCCGACATCGCAGGCATGTGCCATGTGAATCCCGGATGTACGTCCGCTGACAATACCTGTAGGAAAGGGATTGGCTAATCCTACGGCACTGTTGTTGTCTTCTTTGATGATGCTGAGGTACGTTAACGGTCCGGTACGGGTTGCCTGGTTGATCCGACACGCCTCGTTGCAGACACATGAACCTGAATCAGCACGCAGCGAAGATAGAGAAGGCGGCCCTCGATGTAAGCAACGATCCCACCCTGTGTGGCCATTGCCAAGGGTACTGACGGTGTCGACTCGCAGACGATCGCGGAGGGAAAGACGATTACAGGGGACCTTGGTGGTAGGGCGACCACGAAGCAGTACACCGCCGCGATCATCGATAGACTTACCGGTGCATGAAGCTTTCGTAGAGATAGAATATGCGGAATGGACTGATGGCCGTGTGTTAATTATTTATAATAAGTTCTTCTGGCAACTGCGCGTACCGGTGTCAAGGTTGAGCGTGGGAAATATCGACTAGGGAAAATGAGAAGCAAGTTGGAGCCGCGACGCTCTCTGCGACGACAACTAGTAAAATCCCATCCACGCCTACACGCGGCATTCACCTCCATAATCCCCTCACAAGCCCTACAGGGCAAGCCTTCCAGCATACAACCACTTTCTTACTACCAGGTACGTCTCTTCTTCTACCAACTTTCTCTCCCATCGCTCACGTCGCCCTTCTCGGATGCTCAGATAACCTAAAAACATTCATATAACGCCAAGTTCCTGTAACGCTACGAACGAAATGACAGACGATTTGACACTCAACCAACCCAAGGACGACGCCAAAAAGTCGACCTCGGCCCCCAGCGTCTCCCGCGGATCCAAGAGGACGCCTTCGAACGCCAGGCCTTCCTCCGCTGCGGGAAATCTCCCAGGCGCCCCAAGACCTTCCTCTAGGACCGGGAACAAGAAACCCGCCACCCCTGCTGCGGGTGGTACAGAATCCGGTTCCGAAACTGGCAAGAAGCCCACGGACGCCAAAAAGTCCGACCTGCCTCGCAACAAGAGCCAGAGCGGTGGTCAGCGTAACGGAAATCACCGTAATCGACAGCCCTCGTCTTCGCAGGCGAATCGGAGCAGTGCTGCCAAGGATCGGACTTCGATGAGTCAATCCTCTTCTCCTGCACCTGTCTCTGCCTCGGAGTCCAGTGATGCGTTGTCTTCACTCCAGCGTGTCATCGCTGATCTCAAGACTACTCCGAGCCAAGTGTCTCCCCCCAATAACTCGCTCGCTGCTTCTATGCACGCTCCACAATTACCGGGCTCTAACCTTCCTGCAAACGCACCTGTTTTTCACCCCGGTGCTTCAGCCTTCCCTGCTTCTACCTTGTCAGATGCTGCCCGGCACCGCAAGGCTGCATCGCTTGGTGCATCCGCTCTTTCCGGAAATTTCAATTCATTTTCACCTCACCTTGGTGCCATGATCGAAGATGTGGAGGATGGGACGGGCGCGTCCTTCGAAGACGGTGAAATTTCTGAATCTTTCTTCCCTAATTCTGGCCATCAAGCCCGGTCTCAGTCTCAAAGCTTCATGGCTCCCCGTTTTGCTGCCTTGGCTGCCCAGCAAGAGCAGGATGTTCTTGGTCCTACCGGGCGTCCCCAGCTGGCCCCGAACTTCATGTTTGGTGCTCGCCGACGCGCGAGTTCTAACGTGCCCATGGGTCCACTGAACGAAGAAACCGTCGGATTCCAATTCCCGCAACAGCAGAGTGCACCTTCTGAGAGTGTTGTCCACGACCAGAACCACAGGAGGGCAGAGAACGACATCACTGGCATTATGGCTGAGCAGGTATGAGTGGTACATTCCGCCATTCTTGTCTTGACTCCGTTCCAGATTGCTATTCAAACCCAGATAGAGGCCCTTCAACATCAACAACAAGCGCTCTACCAACAACAATTAGCCTCTAACCAGGTTCTTTCTCTTCAAACCCCTGGCCTTGCACCCAATAGGCATAGACGCGTCCAGAGTACCCTGCCCGTAAGCATTGCGGCGAACAACAACGTCACTGGTTTTACCCCTCCGATGGGCCAGTTTAGCTCTATGGCCAGTCTAGGCATTAGTCCTGACTCACAGCCGGCTGGTTTACCTCGTGGCCATGGAAGGAGACACAGTGTTAATGTCGTCAACAAAGCTAGCGCTCCTCAGGGCAACGTTGGTTCTGTGAGCTTCCCATACAGTGGCCAGGACGGCTTCGAGGATGGTTTCACTCCACCCTTCGGGAGTCACTCGCGCGCGGCATCCCGAGTCGACTCTAGTTGGAGAATTAGTGTGTATCAATTTTTGCTGAATCACACGTCGCTGACCCCTCTGACGCAGATGGTGGCGTGATCCAAGGTAACAACAACAACGCATTTGCTGCTGATCTGGCGCAAGCGCAAGCTCAGCTACAAAGCTTGCAGCAGTTTCGTGCTGCCGCCGGTGGTCACCACCACAAAATGCCTTCATTCTCTTTCCCGAATATGTTGCCGAACATGATGGCTGCTAACATGATGGGCTTGGGCATGGGGAGTGTGAGCCTACTGCAACAGCAACAACAGTTTCAGTCCCAATTGCAGCAACAGTCCAGTCAGCCACAACGCAAGTCTCTTTTTGCTCCTTATCTTCCTCAAGCCTCCCTTCCGCCTCTCTTGGCCGCAGGAAAGCTAGTTGTAGGCATTCTCCGCGTCAACAAGCGCAACAGGTCGGATGCGTATGTTGCTACCGAGGTCTTGGATGCCGATATCTACATTTGCGGTTCTAAAGATCGTAATCGTGCCTTGGAGGGTGATATTGTTGCTGTCGAGCTCCTTGATGTTGATGAAGTGTGGGGGACTAAGAAGGAGAAGGAAGAGAAGAAGCGCAAGAAGGAAGAGAACTCCGCCTACGACCTGAAGACCAGTGCAGGTCGCAAGGATGACAAGAAGAAGGACGACGTTGAGGTTGAAGGACAGGGATTGATGTTGTTCGAGGATGAAGAGTACGATAAGTTCGACAATTCAATCTTACATCACACTAACATTTGTCCTCAGAGTCACAGACGACGTCAAGCCGCAGTTTGCTGGACATGTCGTGGCAGTCGTTGAACGCATGCCTGGACAGCTCTTTTCTGGAACACTTGGCCTTCTACGCCCTTCTTCTGCGGCCACCAAAGAGAAGCAGGAGGCGGAACGCCGAGAACGGGAGGGTGACCGTGGTGATGAACCTCGACGTGGACCGATCGAACGTCCCAAGATCGTCTGGTTCAAGCCGACTGACAAGCGCGTACCTCTAATCGCCATCCCCACTGAACAAGCACCCGTGGATTTCGTTCAGAATCCTGAGGTCTATGCTAATAAGTTGTTCGTTGCTTGCATCAAGCGTCACGTGCGTCCTCGAGATCCCAACTAATTATTCTGCTGACCCTCTAGGGTGTAGCCCATCTCTTCTCTCCACCCTTTTGGTACTCTGGCTGAGGAGCTTGGTCCTATTGGGGATATTGAAGTTGAGACCAGCGCTTTGTTGAAAGACTGCAACTTCCCTACCGAAGAGTTTTCCGAGAGTGTGCTCAAGTGCCTCCCTCCCACTCCTTGGACGTACGTTGTTCAATCCTTATCCTAGATTTTCCGTTCACATGGTATACCAGTGTTCCTGAGAGAGAGTATGAAATCCGCAAGGACTTGCGCGAGGAACGAATTTTCACCATAGACCCGGATGCGGCTAAAGACTTGGATGATGCCTTGTCCATCAAGGCGAATGATGATGGTACTTACGATGTCGGCGTCCACGTTTCAGACGTATCCTTCTTCGTGAAACCCAATACTGCGCTTGATCGCGATGCTCGCAAGCGAGCTACAAGCGTGTACCTCGTTCAAAGAGTAGTGCCCATGTTACCCCCTACGCTGAGCGAGGAAGTTTGCAGCCTTGTTCCCGGCGTTGAACGTCTCACTTTCTCCGCTATCTTTACAATGACATCAGAAGGGAAGGTAGTCAATAAGTGGTTTGGAAAGACGATTATCAAGTGAGTCGTACCAAATCTATTTATGCTAAGATGCTAAGACTGTTCGAAAGATCTGCAGCGAAGCTGTCCTACGCTGACGCAAAGAAAGCAATTAATGGACAGCCATTGACTGAGCTCTATGTGTCACCGGAACATAGTGTAACTGCGATCGAGGCTGATGTGAGAGCACTGCATGATATCGCGAACCAACTTCGTGTCAAACGTCATCAAGACGGTGCATTGACTCTCTCTTCCTCACGCCTATCATTCACGTTGGACAAGACCGGCCTTCCCGCAGATTGCGCACAAGGCGATCGCAATGATGCCAACGAGCTGGTCGAAGAGGTATGCATTATCTGAACTATAGTATCACTGAGACTTGAGCTAGATCCTAGTTCATGCTGTTGACCAACATTGCCATTGCCCAGCGCATTGCCGTTCACCTCCCTGAACAAGCACTCCTCCGAAGGCACGACTCCCCTGTTGAAAGGCGTCTGGTACTTCCCTTGCGTTCGCTAAACTCCTCTTGGTGTTGACATTGCTTCATAGAACGTGTTCTCCGAGCGGGCCAAACGTCTGGGTATCGATGTAGATACGTCAACCCCAGGGGCTGTAATGAAATCCTTTGAGGCAATCGCCAATCCCACTGCTCGGATTGTGCTCGAACTATTGTCTTTCAAAGCCACCCAACGCGCCAAGTATTTCTGTGCCGGAATGTTGGATATCGCCAAGTATGGCCATTATGCCCTCAACGTCCCTCTCTATACGCACTTCACCTCCCCTATCCGGCGTTACGCTGACATCCTGGTGCACCGTCAACTCGAAGCTGTTCTCCAAGGTGGAAGTGAGTAAAAGACACCATTGTTGTGGTAGAAACTCATTCTATATCCATAGGCGATCCAAAGTTTACCATGGATAGAGATGCTGTTGCGAAGATTGCTCAGCAATGCAACATGTACGCGCCTGCGTCGTTTATGTTGAACTGCTTGCTGAATGTCTTCTAGTAAGCGAGATTCCGCCAAATTGGCACAAGAGCAGTCCATCCACCTCTTCCTTTGCGTCTTCATCTCGGACTTGACCCACCGTTATGGGCCAGTTGTTCGACAGGCCAAGGTCGTCAATGTGCTTGATGCTGCCTTCGACGTACTGGTTCCCGAATTTGGTATTGAAAAGAGAGTCCATGTGGATCAGATGCCAATCGATGTGAGTCTGGTGGTTCAGCGATCTTTCATGCCACTTATCATCCATTTAGAACCACGTATATGATGAACACACGCATACCCTTCAGATCTATTGGTCCAGCAAGGACGTCATCACTTGGCTTGCAGAAAACAGCGATGACGAACACTTGAAGAAGGTCAAGCAGAATGCCGAGGCACACGCTGCGAAGATGGAAGTGGCATCACGCTCCTTGCACGACGAGAACGCTCTTTTTGATGAAGATGACGCTGAGGAAGATGAGATAGTGCTTGGTAGAGACAGCGAGATTATCAAAGAGACAGATACATCCAAGCAACGCCTCCTTTCTGCTGCCAAGGTCGAACCCTTGTTCGAAGGTTTGAGGACGACCTCATCTGGCCACAAGATCCAGGATATCAAGGAGTTGATGACAGTTCCGGTACGTAAGCATGTCTTCCCTTGAAGACGTTATTGATGTAGTCTGCTAGGTGATTGTGACGGCCGACCTAACCAAGAGTCCTCCTGTCATCAAAGTGTACAGTGTTAATCCCTACGCTGAACCGAAGAGTGAACAGAAGAATTGAGTTACCCACCTTCATCCGCTTTCGACTTCTGAGGCGTTTTGTTGTACGATAGTGTTGATGTTCCGCATGCTTTCGTTTTCCCTTCCCCTCCTTGATACTGACTCATGACCTGTTCATGCGCCGGTTTTGTACGGGTATGTCTATGAGATGTTTTACATGTCGTTCGATTCCCTTCAGCTATTTTCGTTGAGTCAGATTGCAACACATGCATCTGTCCTGTCCCAAGTTCCCACGTCATGATGTAGTAGTTTACTTGCAACAGAGGATCTCATCATAATCATGGTATCAGAGTAGTGCAGGTGACACGAGGTCTGAAGAATAGGATTGGATGCCAGTTAAAACGACAGTGAGTTACTTACTACGAGACTACATATACATAACGTTGTATTATAATGTGCATGTGGAGTGCGGGAAAAACGTGTCATCATTCGTTGATGCTACAACCTAGATCCATCCTGGAGGGGGTGACCCCATCTCGTATTTAATGCCCTTTACTTGCCTGCTCCGTTCCCGGACGGACACATCCTTATTTTCGCACGACGAACTGGAGCTAGATTCGCGAGTGGCGGATTTGGCGGTACGAGCCCCACCATTGCCCTTGGATACCCGGAGCTCAGACAGCTTAGCCTCTTGCTGAGGTTGGCATTGCTCGACCAGCGTACGGAGCGAGTGTACCGATCCCGTCTTTCCACGAAGCATGCGGCCGGCGGTGGTCGGGAGAGGAGAGCGGTGGGAACGGTTGATTTCGTGACAACATAGCGCGTACAGTTCTTCGAGTCCCAGATAGCTCGCCTCGTCGCGAAGTTCGAGCAGGGACTCGAGGCGTGAAGGTGACATGGATCCGAGTTGCACCGCCCGCGGTAGCGTCTCTGGTTGTTCCGGAGTGTTTGGAGGGGATCGAAGATAAGCAAAAACGTGCGTGTAACTGCACAAGAAAAAAAAAAAGGGTTAGATGTTGTGAGGAGCCATACGTCAGCTTGGTTACTTACGGAGCACTCGGTCTATCGAGGAAAATCTGGATATTGGAAGACTGAGGTAGGCAGCCGGAGGAAGCGAGATGATCACGAAAGAGTGAATTAAACCAATTGCTGTGCTGGGACAACGAGATCTCGCTGGCATTTGAATATAACGACGCTGTCTCAGAGGCAGGCGACAACAGGGACGTAACATAGCGGGAGAGGTGAGAAGGCCGGGATACCAGGGAGCGTAATGAAGTTCGGTAGGTAGTGGTGCATGTCTCCAGAGTGACTATGAGCTTGGAGGGGTCAATCGCGCCGTCTGGAATAGATGAAATGAGAATAGCCTCAAAGGGAGGTTGGGGTGGAATCGGGTCAGCATCAGCTGGGAGGGTAGGTGTTGAACGAGAAGGAGCGCGGGAATGTGGGTGTGGTAGCAAGGTAGGCCGTGAAGAAGAGCGTTGAGCTGCGGGAGATGGGGAACCTAACGGAGGAGGGTGCAGAACGTGGTCTGACAAAGGGACGCGAGTCGAACTGACAGACAGTCTGCCTTCTCCTTCTGCATCGGACATATCGGGCAGTGGCGGAAGAGGGGGACTAGACGGGAGTGGCGGGAGAAGTCTGCTTTCATGTTTCTCTGTATTATGCAACACGGTATCTCCCTTGACCGCTTGCTCCTCACTCATCAGTTCGAATACGCGGGGCGACCCAGACAGCGCCTCTCGAGGCGTGCGCACGATTGTTGCACCAGAACCAAGCGGTCCACTACGGTGGAAATTGAATTGTTCTAGAGAGCTGCTAGATTTTGGTTCGGATATCCGAGTTGGTTTGGGAGCAGCATGAGCTTGAGGGATAGAACGATTGGAGGTGGTGGAAGAGCTGCGACTCAGCCATGACATCTTCTTGGACAAGGTGTGCTTATGACCGCGCGGCTGCGTGGCGGGTGGAGAAACAAGCAGTTCTGGGGATGAAAAGCTAGGAGCCAGCTCCGAGTTCACAGGATAGGAAGTACTGTGGGGTGGTGAACGCTGAACACGGTTTGAGAGGATCATGGTGGAAAGAAGAAGAACAAAAATGGAGGGCCAACGAGAAAGCAGAAGGGCTGATAACCAGAAGGACAATGTCGGAGTGCATGGTTACCTCGCTTTGACTCGGACAAAAAACGTCGTGCGCAGACAATAAGGCTTGTTGAGCCGACTCCTCGTGGCCACACCAACGACAACACCTTCCTAAATTGGAAGACAATGCTTACCAGCTTGCAAGTTGGCCAGAGAGTACTTGGACTCGTTGACGATGTCGATGAACTCGGGCACAGAATGGACCACGACAACGATACAATATCGGCTGAACCTACCACATACGTTGCACTCAATCTCCCCTGCGCTCTCCGCACTTCATGCGTCACGCGCCGCAACTCTCCATCCGGAAACCTCCGCCATCTTACACCCTTCCCACTGTCCCAAATGTGGCACATATTACTTCTCTGGTGATCATCCAACATACCTCGTCGGTCCCTCTACGAGGAAGAAGCGGAAACGCGCCACGTCCTCGCGTACGAAATCCCTTCAGAGAAGATGTCATCTGTGCGGCTTTTCGACCGACGCACACACCAGTCCGTCCCACAACCATTCCTCCGTCCCGATCCAGCTACCGAGCGGTCAGTCGAAATCGGGAACTGTGCCAACCATCCCACGGATCAAGGAGATAGGTCAGGAATCGCCACCTAGTACTGACATTCCCCCTCCCGCTGGCGTGCCCGTTCCACCGTTGACAGGCCCACAATCCCAACCCAAATCTTGTCATACGAAGACATCAACTTTGAAGGACATGCTTTCCCGTGATCGTCAGAGAGAGCAAGTCGTGAAAGCCCATAAGAAGAGAAAAGAGGGTCACGAAGGGTTGTCGGCTTTCTTGAAGGAACTCTGATCGTTTGGCCGGTCGCTCAGTATGCACTTTTTACTCTCCTCTATCATGGTTTGGGCTCATTATGTCTACAACGTCATTGTAGCTATGTTTTTCTACGATATTCATACGTACGTCACAAACGAGAACGGGGTCCAAAGGCCCAAAGACTAGCAACCCTTTGCGGTAGTGTACCCAAGCCGCTGGAGTTCTAGCGAGTGTAGCAACATTATTTAAAGTCTCCCCAGGTCCGTCGAGCGATAGGGTCCGACCACGAACACTTTGTGGTCGATATGATACTCAAAAAATCCTCTAGGTCACGTCAGGAGAGCAGCAGTCACAGGGCGGCAAGTTGAGTAGGCTGGAAGTACTGTGCGAGTCATACGTTGTAATCCCAGTGGGCATTATGAGAATCACGCTGCTCTACAAAAACTATCGTCCTATCTTGTTCTTCGTCCCTGACCAAAACAGGACATACACGGGAATTAAATAAGTGAAATGTAAATCTTCAGGGGTTAACTCCCAATGTTGGTCTGATTCGGGCCGAAGTCTGCGAGCCTATCGTCATTTGTGCAAACGGGACAAATACGTTATCCCGTCGACACGGGTTTGATAGCAAGCTACCAGATCCCTCCTTTCTCATTCATTTGCTCTCCTTGGCCACTTCACGCTCCCACAGAGGCAGAAATTGTGATGTTTGATACACCGTCAGCAAGGTCATCGGCACGATCGTCAATCAACTTAGTAACCTTTGAAGCAAACGTCAATCAGCAGATTATCTTACCATCGCCATTGTATTCACCTTTCCTATAGCGACCGTTCGCCCTGAGATAAAAGTCAACGACGTCGGTGGATGATAACAACATGCCCATTCGCACCTTCGTCCCGCAGTGTGAAGCGCCCCAGTTGAGGATAGTCTACAAACCTCTCGACACAAACCGGGAGTTGTGTCTCAACGAGTGCCACAACTTTTTGACCTGGACAATGCAATTATTACGACAACAAAGGTAGCAAGACAACACCGGTCACCCTTTTTGGCAAATTGAGGCGGCTTCTTCGACTTGCGCCCAGTTGCCTTGTCAAAGTAATGCAGCAGAGCCTGGACGCGTTATATCATTGCGATGACCGAGATGGGCGAAAGAGATGAGCGCACTGGTAGTGTGATCTCTTCCGACAGAGTATGAACATGCATAACGGCCGAATATCCGGCACAAATAATGTTTTTGTGTTCCAGAATGGCCAATTGAGCTTCGAATTGCCGTACTGCGTGCACGGGGTTCCTTGGGCTCGTGAGTACAAAACCAGGGGTGACGTCCTCGTCCTCTACTCCTCGCAATCTTACTCGTACGTTATCTCCACACATTGCTGATGTTATCTCCTGTTCCACCTCATTGTAGATTGCGGTGATTTCGACGTTGCTTTTGGTGGGCATAAGAACGGCGGGGTCTCCTTTGCGTATATGACCTGACTCAATCTTCCCGACTGCGATAGTACCCATGTCTTTGTACTTTTCCGAGACGGGCATCATGAGCGGGGCGTTAATCTTTCGATCGACCATGGGCATATGGTCGAGGTGGTCGAGGAGGGTTGCACCCCTTGAGGATGATCAGCCCTTGGCACTAAGACGCAGAAGAATGAACGCAACACACTTCCACCAGGTGCATGTTGATGCGGGGATGGGGTCCTTGAGGTTTATACCCACATAGCCTGAAATAGGTATAAAGGTAATGTCCTTTGGATTAAACCCGGCAGATTTGATGAAGGGTACGAGCTTGTCTTTGATTTCGTTGTAACGGGCTTCTTCCCAGTTGACGGTAACGTCGTCCATCTTGTTGATCACGACGACGACCTTTGAAACGCCGACGGTCTTGACGAGCATGACGTGCTCTCTTGTCTGGCCACCCCTTTCGAAACCGGTCTCAAACTCACCCTTGCGGGCGGAGATGACGAGGATGGCGACATCTGCTTGGGCTGCACCGCTGATCATGGAAGGAACATAGGTCTTGTGTCCGGGAGCGTCGAGGATGGTGTAACGACGGTTTGGGGTCTCGAAATATGCCCGACCGACTTCGACGGTCTTGCCTTTGCTACGCTCTTGTGGGGTGGAGTCGAGAGCCCAGCTAAGATACCACGTCTCTCTTCCTGCTTCCTTTGCCTCGTGTTCGTACTTCTCCATGGTTCTTTTGTCGACACCGCCGGTGATATAGAGCAAGTTACCGCCGAGGGTACTCTTTCCAGCATCTACGTGGCCAATGAATACGATATTGAGATGTTCCTTGACTGGGGTGATATGAGAGATCGAATGAGAGGATGGAGTGAAACGAGTACTGACCATCACCGAAGAGATCTTTGAGCACGGCTTCATCGGCAACGGACTGGACCTCTCGTGCGATAGCAGTGGTATCTGATTTCGATTTCTCTGTTGTGAAAACCTTTTTTGAGACCGGGGGAGCCGGGGAAGAGGAGTGTGAGGCCGGGTGCGAGGGGGTGGGGGACTGGTGCGAGCTGGAAGCGGGTGCGGGCTTGGATGGGCCGCCGATGTTGAGGGAGATCGTTTGGGAGGGTGGGGCCTGGTCAACCGCCTGGCGCGAGGGAATAGAGAAAGGTTTGCCCGGCACGAATTCGAACGCACTCGCGTTGAGTTTGCTCATGTCAAGAAGGAGATCAAATCTTTTAGATAACCAGTCGCTTTTTTGTAGCCGTGATCTCGTGACCACTTTCATGTCCTCTCTCCCCATCGTCCTCGACGCCGCCAACCATATCCTCGTCACCGACGACCCCGACCACAACTCACAACCCGCCAACGTCCTCCATGCACGCCTCCTCCGCTTCCACGCCGCCCTCGCCGATCAGCCACCACCCATCCCAGATCACTCACTCCCCGCCCTCCAGCTCGAGACTGCCCGCTGCGCACTCTACGTACTCCACCGTGTGCAACTTCTCCTCGACGCCGTCCCGGGCGATCAGCACGATCGCGACATTCAGGACCCGCCTGCCATCGGTACTCGCGACCTCACCGTCCTAAGGACCCTCCTCACCCTCCTCTTTCGGTGGGGCATCAATCCATTGCTGGCGCGTCTCACTCCCCTACGGCACACGCGCGCCCCCAGCGACTCTTCCACTTCGCTTGCAGACCTCACAGCACTCTCGGCGTTGTTGTCCACTCTTATGTCAACCCTCTTCCCCCGCGGCGTGCGCGCACAACCCCCTCAGACCCTCATCACCACAACCATCCTTCATAGACACATCCCCGATCTTCTCAGGGCCTCCATGACCCTTGCGTGGCTGCCCAAGTCACTATGGCCCCAGGACAGCCTCTCTCTCCATGCTTTGCGGCCCTCCGTTCTTCGTCTTCTGGAATTGTGCGTCTATATGCGCTGCATGTCTGCACAGATGAATCTCAACGTTGTGGTCAAGTCTCCCTCTGTCCCAGATAATGACTGATCTCGGTACAGTATTATCCAGCATGCCCCCACCCCCGCCTCATGTCCGCAAATTATGTTCGTCGTTGCTCACCAAGAGTCTGCTGCGTCCGGGAGGTGTCCGAGCTCTCTTTTCGGCAGTTTTCGGTGAGCAAGAGGGTTCGGATGACCCCCAGCTAGAAAAGTACGACCATACTGCCAGCATTCTCATGGCCGTACCTGCGGGCCTCAAGCCAGAGGTTTGACTCTACGCTGCTGTCGCTACATCTCCAATGCTAAGCGTGTGTATTCTAGGAATATTTCGCGATCATCATCCCTCGTCTGATGGAATTGTTGTCCTACAATGTTCCTGCGACATACAGGCGCGCCGCTTCTTTTTCCATTTCTCGGATGCTCGACTCCGAGTTTTTGCATCGCCCATTGGTCTCTTCCCTTGTGTCACCTATTATTCACCTCCCGATCATACACAGTTCTAACGTAGATCCCTCTGAAGGAAACCAGGCAGGATCACGCTCGGCGGACCCATCACCGACTCCAACGACAGCCTTGTCTACTCTCACCATTCTCGTACTCAATACAGATCCATCTCCAGTCTTTATAGCACATGTCTTATCTCCCGTTGTGCCCGCCCTCTATGCGCTCATATTTCATTTGGATACAACCAAGGCATCCGACCCTGTTCTTAAAGAGTCAGTTAAAGGGCTACTTGTGACATGGGGTCGTGTAGTCGAGGTGCAAGGCGGGATCAACACGCTCTGGTCAACCATCCGAAGCGAGCGGATTTACTGGGAGGTGGATATCTCGGGTAATATCAGACGCGTCGCACCGCAGTACGTTGAAATTTTGCAGCCTCTGACTTTAAATCTCACTTTGCAATGATCTTCAGGAAGTCCACAAAACCTGCTCTTCTTATGCCAGAGGACATCGGCAAGGGGGAGGAGATTGTGGGAGAAAACTTCTTGGACCTTTACCCAGACCCTGCACACTTCGTGCAGTACATCAAGTCGCTCGACCGCCTGGACATTGCCGCCGAGTTGTTTGTCAGGCTACTCGAAGTGTACCATTCAATAGACACTGAGCAAGACACCGATCCGTCGAGGTGTGTAGATATCACTCGCCTCGATATATGGGCTAATCCCTTGTCAGAGGCTTATTATATCTTCAAATGATTGTTCAGATGCAGACTGAGCTTTCCAATGATTCGTCTACCACCAACATCCTTCGCAAGCCCGAGCACATTTTATCCTTCATAAAGCACGCCCTGAGGTCCCAGGTGGTACATGGTACTCCTTCGACCCTACACAAGACTGAACATTCGCGAGGTCTCGGTTTGGATGATTTAAAGGTTGTAGATGAAGCAGAGGATTTCGGGGATAACGACAGCGACGACGAGCCAGGAGATCTGGGTAACGATCAAGCCGAAAACAACATGACTGATACCGCGATCAATTTGCTCCTTGCCATATTGGAAGGTATGGAAAGCTATAGCTTATATTGAGGACCGAGTATGACTACACCCACAGCTAACCCCGAATTATCTGCACGGAATGCTCCTGTACTCAATGAGATCTTTTCACTCCTCGAACCGTTCTCCGATGATGCATCGGAATCAATTAGGGGCTTAGCTCGGGAGGCCAGAATGGTGATGACTGCTCGACTTGCGTCTAGTTCAACATCCTGGTCGGCACCACAGAAAAGAGAAGAAGGCCCTCAAGAGATGTATCAAAAGGCCTTAAAGCTTCTTCAAGACCCAATTCTGCCCGTCCGAGCTCATGGCCTGTTACTATTGAGGCAACTCGTGTCTTCTCGTCCTCGTGCATCCACGGTTGCGACAGACCCAGCATTGGTACCAGCTATCATGTCCATCTTCATGCAATCTATACAAGACGATGATTCTTATATCTTCCTTAATGCCGTACAGGGTCTCTCTGCAATGGTTGATGCGTTCGGCAAAGACGTGTTGGGGAATCTCCTCGAGACGTATACATGCAATCTCTCCACTTCCTCCGTGGGGACATTGTCGAAGCGAGAAGTGGATGCAAAAGTTCGTGTCGGCGAGGCTCTAGGACAGGTAATCAGGCGGTGCGGGGATGCACTCGGTATCTATGGTACGTCCGAACGAGTCGACCGCAGCATGGCTGATGATCGACCGAATCGACAGCGGATATCATTGTTCCGCGGCTTATATCGGTTTTCCGCTCAAGCTACGCTCCAACGGTTCTCCGGACCTCTGCCGTATCACTCCTTACCCAGTGCATAAAAACCAGCACGGTCTCCGTACTGCGTTACATCAATGACCTGGCCACGAGTATGATCGATTTCCTTCAAGTCGAAATGGTTCCTACTGTGCCATCGCCGCCGCCAGATGACGATGGAGGGA
This sequence comes from Boletus eberwhitei, assembly GCA_038090915.1. Classification (NCBI taxonomy): domain Eukaryota; kingdom Fungi; phylum Basidiomycota; class Agaricomycetes; order Boletales; family Boletaceae; genus Boletus; species Boletus eberwhitei. The sequence goes on from JBBPNO010000167.1 coordinate 32,468, forward strand.
CACGCAAAGCCGAGGAGCATGGGGCAACGGAGGCGCTTGACTCCAAACCTACCGCGATTGACCCTAAACTGCCGCCCCTACGACGTGCTGCGCTGCATTTTTGGACGTCACTCCTCCACCAGCTCACGCACGCAACATACGATGGCATGGTGATGGAGAGATTACCGGCTGCACTCCTTAGGCGAGCAAAGGTCACGCTGGGATACATTGCCTCGATGGATGAAGATGGTATAGTGAGAGCGATGGCCAGAGAGGCGAATGAAGCTATAGACCAACTCAATAAAGCCACGTTGGGCATATAGCATTTCGTTCTCGAGTCTTTGATACATAAACAATGTACTCCCCGTATCTGTCTCAAACCCGGAAAGCTCAAAGAGTCTGAGTCATGGGAGGGATACGATCCATTTTGGTTCCAGCCCCCCAGTCTAGAAATTAGGGCGCAGAGTAAAAGTCGCAGAGTGTGGAGTTGGCAGACCACGACGAAAGCTCGCGAACCTCGACCGGCTGTCAAAAAAAAAGAAAGAAAAAGAAAATCACGACATTGTATGATTGCCCAACGCTCTGCTTATCTCGTCTACCCTCTTTCGAAACGTGTTCCACTTTGCGCTCCCGATGACGAGATACGGTAACTGGTCGCTGCCAGGTTCAGAACCGACGTCGAGTTTGAGAAACGGGTTCGAGACGGCGTGATAAAGGGCCATGTGCAACGCCTTGAACGTCTGTCAATGTCATCAAACATCATCATCATCATCATCATCATCAAACAGTTCGTCAGCGTGCGAGGCGTCTAAAAAAACCCCACACGTGTCCGCTGCGAGACGAGCAAGAATAACGCGAACCATGATGACCGCAGCATCCCGTACCACGGCGTCCGTCAACGGAAGGGCCAACACGATCTTCACCTTCAACGGCGTGACGTAGCCGTACGCAGCGACGTCGTCCATCGCGTACAACAGCCCGAGGTAACCATCCGTGGGTTTAGTCGTGCCGCCGGCTAAAGAAGAAAAGGTGGATTTCGTGTGCATAGGGTTTTCGTGGCATGGATTAAACTGACTGCGCTCTTCGATGACGTCCAGGCTCGTGTGGGCGACGTAGTGGTACTTGAGTTCTTGTCCTTTTTGAAAGGTGCGTATGAGGATGGGGTGATTCTGGGGCGAGATGAATGCGACCGCGTTGAGACGGAGTGGTGGAGGCATTTCAAGCGAGTTGCCAGACGCGACTGAGACTTCTAGATCGCAATTCAAATCGAGCGTAAGCAGTCACTACACTGATCTACATCATAGCGGCGAGCATGCGCAAAGTCCAGATTCCTGGGTAGATTTTCATCACACAATTCTGACGATGACAATTTGAATGCCATACAGCAGCGCCAAGGAGTAGGCAGTATGTACAGACTTTTTTTTTTCTTAAGAATTACCAAGAGTTCAGGGACTCCTCTTGGTTAGTAGTAGTAGTAGTAGTAGTAGTAGTAGTAGTAGTATACGGGCCCGGTTAGGCTCAGCGTTGCACATGGGCTGGGTAGTTTGGAGGCCATCTTCCTGGCTGAGAAAACCTCCCCGGGCCGTGAGTCGGGAATAACTTAAATTAAGGATACGAGAGTCTAAACTGCCACTACCCTGGACTGCTTCAACGACGAGACAACCTAAGGCATGATCCAATGTCAGTTACCACGATCATTGCAAAGGGCATTCGTTACCTTGTTGGTATAATCGTATATCCTCTTTTGCGCTACAAAGAGGATAGCGGCCGTGAGCACGCTTTGCAGGAGCTTACTTCCGGCGCCGCCATACAGTCCCTGGAGTCCTTCCTCCTTGAAAATGGTCAAAAGTCCATGGAGCGCAGATCTGTAACGCTCAGCGTGTGCATTTCCCGCTTGCAATCGACTCTTGACAACGCTTCAGAAAGGGGGAGTCCACGCGTCAGTCTCACCGGAAAAAAAGGGCGTTGTACACCACGTCCCGCTTACATGTACGGGTAAGTCGTTCCAGTGGCAACTGGTACCGATCAATTTCGATGGGAGGTCAAACGAGATACCATCGTTGGCACGTACCGAGCTTCGAAAACGCTCCCAAAAGAAAGAAATCCCAATCGTTCAACGTCGCTAGCGCAGGGCCCCGTTGACTCGTCGGCAGTCTCGCCAAGCGGCTTTGGATCAACGCGTTCTTGAGCTGCTCGAACACGGTATATTGGATGACCGGATTGATGACCAACACGAGCGCAGGGCCGATGCCCCTCCAAAAACCGGCAGGACCGTCCTTTGCCACAATCTTGACGATCGCCTCGACTATGCCGAGTTTCTTGGGTTTAGACACGGCTGTGTCGAGGGGGTTGGCGTTCGCGGTGTGGACCGCTTGCGAAGTCTGTACGACCCAGATAGGATTGCTTATGATCGTCGTCGCAGAGCCTGAGCGAATCAATGACGCGTTGGATTTGACACGCGAATTATTGGCTTACCTGCTATGAGACCGGCAAGTATAGACTCGACGGTGCCGAGGGCCTTGCTCCCCGTCCTCGAATTCAAAAGAATGGCTCGCGAACGCTCGTAAAAGTAGTAGTACACCCTTGGCGATGGAAACTGAGCAAAGGGAATGGTGGGGAGACATGCCTCAGATGCTCACCCGTTTGTGACTGCGATGCCAACCAGGCTGGAGCCGAGCCCACCGTATAATCCGCGAAGACCCTCGCGCTTGACGGTGTCCAGTATCACCTGTGAAAAGACCTGATTCGCGTGTCAGTGGATGCGCGTGAATCATGCATTAAGAGCACCTTGTCATCGGGGTTGGGATCGACTGCTGCACGAGTTGAGAGGACGACGAGCGGACTGTTAGGGTCGAGTTAACGAAGATGGTACAGGTTGAGAGGTGGTGAGACTTGCTAGGTTGCCGACATTGCCACCATCCCTCCAACGGCGCCAGCTAGGGCATGGAGTGCAGGGTCGCTCATATCTGTGAGATGGACGGAGAGGTTGGCCCCTGGAGAGGACTTGGCAAGACCATCCTCGAAAATCACATGATAGATGTAGTATACGCGACAGAGTGTGTATCTAAAGTCGCTTAATATGCTATTCAAATGTACCGTCCTGCAGCTGCTTCAGAAGGTTCTGCATCTCCTCCACGTCCTTCTTAAAGACGCTAGAGCTCGAACTGGTGTCACTTCTCCCGGAGATATTGAATGCATCACCTGAGATCGGTTTTCCGTCGTCTAGAGCGAGCCACTTGTCTAGCTGACAAGAAATAGCCTGCGCCTTTAATTGGTAGTGAGTGCGAACGACGTCACCAAATGGTTCGGGAGGAGCCTTCAAGTTCCCTAGCATCTACGGCAGATTGAATAAGGACCACCGAGAATAACGAGACTCTTACCGCAGTTCTTACAACCATTCGTCGCACATTTGCCGAGTCTGTGGCGAGTAAGCACAAGCTCATCCCATTGTTGATCGACTTACATGCTTTAGATTGCGGTGTTCCGCCACCATTGGCCCATCCTGGTTCGTTTAAATAGGGTTCGTCACACAAGATCATGGATTGGATGGAGATGAGAACCTGAAGATGCAACTCGTCTACCGAACCCATGACTCCTTGTTAACAAACACACCTGCAGTAATGTCGATCGACCTGATATCCAGCCAGGGCCGGACCAAGTGCCAAGAAGAGATAGACACACTTTGCCATCCTAGCAAGAATCAATCAATGTCAGTGTGCAGCATATGCTGACCCGCTCTTAAAGTGTACTTGCCGCATACAGATTGGGGTTGAAGCGGTATTTTCCACCATTTGTCTTCGAGCGAAAACAGACGAGGTCAGACAACATCGAGGCACTCGACATTGGGTATTACCGTCATGTACTTGACACTAGGGGGTGATTGGTTATAGCTTGGTCCAAGGAATATGTCGAACAAGAAACTACCAAGTTTCAGCCGGGATAGCTACAAGTCGACCAAATCAATACAGACCACCCATCCTGGTACCTACAAGTCAAATTAGTTACTACGAACAAGCCTCGAAAAATAGGGTGCGAAAACTCACGGTGTTCCTTCTGGGCCGATGATTAGCGCCTTGATGATATCTACGCGGTTCTCATCTACTCTCAGAAATATCGACGAATCCCAAGCAACGGGAAGGTTCGTGGTCAGCACAGCAAGCTAGGAATGATGAAGGTTGTTAACTGTCACAACTTAAAACTTCGGTCCGCACTACCTCTTTTGCAATGGCAAGTGAGCGTTTTGGAATCTCTGAGTTCGCGAGCATTCGTGCTTCACTGTTGAAGAAGAATTTGTAATGAGGAACTGTATCTTCATTTGGTATCGGCTGTGTAGGGGGCACAGTGAGGTCGCAGTATTCAAAGCGTACTTGCGTCGCCCAGTCAACGTACGCCTTCCGCCGCTCTTCTTCAGTATTGCCAACTTGTATCGATGTAAGATCGAATGCTGAAGAGCTTGTGATCTTGGGCAATGATGCGTGCAACCTATCAACGAAGGCATCACCCTTTGTCTCTCGCAATGAACGATCGATAGCGCTCGCGGTCATCAGAATTCGTTGACAGAATGCGAGTAATTTCTGATTCTCATCTGATAACGCTGGAGACGATTCCTTCTCCTTGCCCTTGCCCTTGTTCGTTGTCATCCGTTTCTGTTCCTCTGTCATCTCTTCTTTGGGCTCTGTAGGCTTGATCCCTTCCAGCCCCTTGATGGCTGCTTGTGCTTGTATGACGATAGCTTCAAGCAACTCACGAGGTCCGGCGCTGCCTTCATAAATGATTGTGCGTTCTCGAATCACTGACTTGCCTTTGCCAACCTTCCTCGGCGCGACAGATTTGATCGACCCAGCAACCATAATAGGCATGGCCATCATGCTCGCCAACGCCTCGTGATTGGAGATAGTCTGGGTGAAAAACACGTTAAACATGGAATCCTCCAAGGAACACTGCTCACCTCAAGCCACTCGAACAATTCAAAGTACAAAACGGACCGATCAGACATGTCTGACAAAGAATCGTTTCGAAGAAGAGTCGAGCAGAGGAAATTGAAGCGCCTGCGGAGATGCGCCAGGGCGGTAGGATGGACCATATAATCACTTGTAAGAGCACCACCGTCCCTGTGGAGCGAGGGAAGATAGACACGTATGTGAGAAAGGAGTAACCCAATCTTCTCATCTTTGAAGCGCTGTTGAGCTTGAGCCTCGAGCTGGCCAGAAGTCTGGGGACCATGAGCGACAAGACCGGTGTTGCTAGGTAGTACGACTCACATCCTCACGACCGTCACCCGCATATCCAGTGCCGCCTCGTGCCTTCTTCCCGACCGGTAAGGACATGTAGTATGTGTCATCCTCATCGTCGTCCCCATTCATGAGGGATGAGTGAGTATGAATATCCATCTTGCGTTTCTTGCTTGACTTTGCTTTCGAGGTTCCTTGGCTCTGCTCATCTCCTATTTGGCGTCTCTGCTCCACAAACATTGCTTCCAACATTGCAAGACCAACGCCCAGAATAATGCCCTGCAGGTTCGAGCAATGAAACAAGCTGACGTTGATGGTTGCATTTGGACGGCCATTTCCGGGATTAATTGTTTCGCCACATGCAAAACAAAACTCAACGTTGCAATTGGGACACAACTGCTTCACAATGCGGCGTAGATGCTCGATATAACTCGAGAACTCGGGCTATGGGGTACGGTGAGTTTTCAGACAAGGAGAGTTGTACCACTACAACTCACAAAAAGTGGAAAGAAATCACTTCTTTTTCGATCGAGCTTGTATCCACAAGACTGAGGACAGGAACATTTGTTGTTGCTCAGGAAATCATACAGTGCAAAGAGAAACGACTGCTCGTTGCCCTCAGGACAGCCTTTCATCCAGTCACCTTGCATCATGAGCTTGACCGGTTCCTTGGATCCCGACAAAGTGGCAGATTCGGGTTCTTCCTCCACTTCGATTACTTCCTCGCGACGATCCTTGGAGAAGAAGATACCTGCAGTGCGGTTAACTGCGAGATCACACAGTTGAGAAATCATATTTGCCTGCGTATGGGTCAACCTCCCCCGTATTTCGCTTTGCCTCGTAATCGGAATCGTAGTCAATGTAATCTTCAACTAAAGCATGGCTGATGAGCGTGCATACTAACGGCGTCTCCATGAACCTACCATCGTCTTCATTATCTTGCATATCTTCGTCCCCATCCACATGCTCTGGGGTCTGAGATCCATCAATGAGGAACATTGAGCGACAAATAACGGGTACGCACAGAAGCACATGTGGTCTGTGAGGGGCTCATTGGACCACTTGGAGTGACTGGTGTCATGCGCACGTCGTCGTTGCCGTCTGTCACGCACGCAAACTCGCCATCGAAAATGCGTTCCGCTGCCTGCATGACATCCTTGTATCTACGCAAGGCTGCCCGTGCTTGTGGTACCGTTGCACCCTATTAGTAGTTAACAATGAATTGCAGTCGAGGATATCGACGTGTCCAGCACAATAGCGTACCATCTCAACAAGCTGACGTATCTCTTTATCCATTGCAAGCTGCTTACGGTGAGCGACCGACGCGGGCTGGGTACTTGACAAGTCGAATGAGGACAATGTGTGTCATTACGCGAACTTTGATAACCCGACAGCATGTCACACTGTGACTGCCGTCACGTACTCTCAGTAGAGTCGACTTCCGCGTCAAGATGTATATAAATAAAAAACGGCCAACCTCACAGGACCCAAAGTAAAGAAATAAAAGCAATCATATGGTTGCACCATGGAAGGGGAGAACTATCCAGAATAAGGCAGATCAAACTAAGGGTAAAACGCGGAAAATGACTGGAACATTGCCGGAGACGTGTCTGACAGTAAAGTACTGGTATAAAAAAATGTCAGTGAGCAACGCATACAAGTAAAGGATACACACAACCCCCGCCTGTCAGGCCAGCCGAACGGTGTGGTTTGTCGCTGTCAGTATCACAATGATTCGGGGAGGAGACCACATCAGCCCTTCGGAAGTGTAGGAAGACTGTCATGCTCATCCCGATCATACCCAAGAGGATATGAGGACAAGTCACTCATGAGTGCCAAAGTGTCCAAGCTGGCTCGCTGACGCGGCTGGGAGGCTGAAGGGGGGTGGGTAGCTTCCGTTCCTCCATGGTCTATTTGGAATGGAAAATTTCCAAGTCCCGATGAAGCCGTGGATATCTGAGAGCCTGTCGACATGCCCAAGATACGGCGGCTTGGAGGAGGCTCCAAGGGGGGCAATGAAGTCTCAACTTCAGTAATTTCAGCTTCAGGGTGTGAAGTGACGGATCCCGCGACAGCTAAAGGGGATTGTGACTGAGTAATAGCGGAGAATTGCTGACCCAGTGGCGAACGTGGTGGAGAGCGAACAGGGCGCGAAGATATGGGGGATGGTGGGACGAAAGGGAAGGACTCGAGAATGGAGTCCGCTCTGGTAGATGTCGTAGAAACCACAGATGTTCCTGACATTCGTTTGGACCTATCGAGACCCTGTGCACGAGCCTGGGCTTGAGCATGAGCCAAAGCGCGTTGCTGTTGCTCTTGGAGTGTACCAGGAGAAGTGGGTGAGGTGGGGATCAAGTTGGCCATGTGCGGCGACTTTTGATCGGGGCTGTTGAGTCTCGTGGCATTACCACCACCGACTGATGGTGCGGGTAGAGTGGGTTCATCTGAATCTGATCCGACTGGCAAATTGATAGAGGGAGTCGAAGGTTGCTCTGACGGTGCGTGATGATCTCCGAACGGATCACTGCGAGGGGAGAGTGGACGTTCCTCATCAGCCTCAGTAACAACGTCCGCAGGTCCAAATGAAGTCGCAGCAAGAGGGGAACGAATAGAGGGACGAGAAATGACGGAAGGGGGCTTCAGACTACTCGAGGAAAGATGGGAGGTCGGAGTCACGGTGCCTGATGTTTGAATGACCTCTGCACGGACTTTACCAACGACCTGCCGAACAGCACCTTGAGTGTGGGTGACAATCATGGGAGCTTCGTTCATGAAGTCACTGGAGTAACTGGCGTTCGAGACGCATGACAACCTCGATACATCCGAGCGCTGAGAATGAGCGTAACGCGGAGAGGGCTTGCCCAAGGAGTCGACTGAGCCCTGAGGGCTTTCTAACACGAGATCCATCGGGCGAGCCGGGCGTGCTGGAGAGTTGGGTGGTAAAGAGGCGGACTCTGAGTGAGGAGAAGACGGCTGAACATAACAAGGAGATACCAGGGCGATTGGTATGACATTGGTGGCATTGGTGGTTGTGGAGGTTGTCTGAATGGAATGTCCATCGTCAAATGGATTGCTTGTGGATGGCCTACCAGAGGCACGATGGGCAGTAGAAGTAAGAGAACTTTGAGAACGTGGATCGAGGTCAATGACGCTATCTGCCGAGGATGAATATACTCGGACGATGTTCGTCGGCGTCGTCGGTGGCGGTTGAGGTTTTTCGATTTTTTCTATTGGATCGGGACGATTGAGGACCGCCTCAGCTGATGCAGGGACGTCTGGTTTGGTTTCGAGAGTTGCATCGCGGGACTGACGAGCACGTTGACGACGTCGGTATAGGAAGAAGACGGCCAATGCGCCTATCAGGACAAGCAACACTGCAGCTATTGCGCCACCAAGGGCACCGGAACTGACGCCTCCGTTGCCACTGCTACTGCTGTTCGAAGGATTGGCCTGACAGGTGAACGTTGGACAAGCGCTACACGACCTAGATGGATGGTTAGATCTGAGAGAGGGGTAAGATAATATGACGAACTGGCTGATCTGGATGCAGTTCTGGTTGGCAGAACAGGTGCAGACAGGCGGCTTCGCGGGACAAGTGACGCACTGCCTTGGTAATAGATCCAAATGCATGAGAAGACAATGAAAGAGACAAAAGAGTGTGTTTTCAATAGGGGAGTGGTTAAGGACGTGGTCAAAGCTCAAGTTGTGGTCGCAAACAAGCAACGAAGAGCGACGAGGAGGAGGAAGAGGGTTACGAAGGTCGTTATGCAAGTGAATCAGATTTCCCACAGTTGTACTTTTTACGGACAGCAAGGCACGGCGGGACCTGTTTCATCGGGCGCGACTAATAACCCACGTCCGTGAGAGTTACGTTTCAACTACCCTCCGGTACGTTCAGGCGACTAACCGTACTGCGACCATTAGTACTGATCCCGATCCCTCGTAATACCTCTTAGAGAATCGACAGCGGGCCCCGTCACACCGACGAGCACATCCGAGCACCTTGAAGTAAGCTCTCGGCACGCTTGATCACAGGATCGCCACGCGTTGCACCCCAAATTCAAGCATCACGGCCACACGCCGGCCGCATCTAATTCTCATCCGTTGTACCTTGCTACGTCTTTTTTTCACTCACGAGTCACGATTTTGCCGCTCGAGATCAGGAGACGCCTCCGCCCGCCGCATTCTCGAATCCCGAGACCATAGCCCCCGTTTCAAGTACATTTATTTCCCCCTAGTTTCACCGTTCCCGCCTAGTAGTTATTGTATAAAGAGTCGAAATCGCTTCGGAACTATCCTTGCGAGCATGCGCTGCGAATTCGAACGAATTCGGTATGAACGCCATTTGGTAGCGGGAGTTAGCGCGGTTACGCAGTCATGTCTAACGCCACGTACGCTATCGCAGTGCATGACCTGACCTACCTTCATGGTACAAGTAACGTACCTTCCCTTTCCAATATTTCCCTTCAGCTTCCGCCGGGTTCCAGAACGATCTTAGTCGGCGCAAATGGGGGTATGTGCTTCATCGCACTTTTTCCGAGACTCCGTAATCATTAAGATGTAGCGGGAAAGTCCACTCTGCTGCAAATCCTCGCAGGAAAACGCCTCATCAAAGATGCTGATGTCCGCATCAAGGGTAGAGACGTGTTCCGAGACTCGCCCCCTGGCGTCGCTTTCCTCGGCACTGAATGGTCGGTTGCTTCTCGTCCTGTTACATACTCAATTCTAGTACGCCCTCGTCGTTCAGGGCGATGAATCCTGTGGTTCGGGGCGACATCGTAGTATCCAACTTTTTAGACTCTGTCGGAGGTTATAGACACAAAGAGCGCAGGGACAAACTGCTCGATATCCTGGATGTAGACCTGGACTGGCATATGCATGCAATATCGGACGGAGAACGGCGGCGCGTTCAACTTTGTATGGGACTCATGGCTCCTTGGGACGTTTTATTGTTGGACGAAGTCTGCTCATTTCCGCTTGGAAGTATCAAAGCTCATCCCACACCGTCACCAGGTTACGGTTGATCTAGATGTCTTGGTTCGCGACGAATTGCTCACGTTCCTTCGTGATGATAGTATCGCGCGCGGGGCGACCATCCTTTGTGCGTATTAATTGTCACCGTGGGGTCACCAGCTTACCCTAGTAAAGATGCTACCCATATATATGATGGACTTAACTCATTTCCGACCCATGTTGCACATATGCGCCTCGGTTCCTTCTTAACGGAACCTACTCCCTGGCTGTTTAATTCGTCCGAAACCAACAACCCAACGCTGTATCACGTTGCTTTGCAATGGCTCAAGGAGGATCGTAACCATCGTCGTGAACTTGAGAAACAGGGCTTCAAGTCCCGAGGAGCTCGACGAGATGTCCGTGGTGATTGTTTCCCTCTCGTTACATCCACTGACCAACAGTTTCAGGATGTTGTTCCAACAGATTCAGAGACTTTCTACAAGAAGCGAGTGACCAGTATGCTGTCGTAATATTCTCCATGCTGATGACTGTTTCTAGATATGACTACACGCAGTAGTTCATTAGACTTTCCAGCTCCTCTCAAGTGTACAATTCGAGAACATCTTGCATTCAACTGCTCGGTGTATTGTTTCAACAACGGTGTAGCCATGTATACCTGCGGAATAAACCATCCTAGTTCGCATTCAGGTTTATCTCGAAAGTACTAGAGCACATCATCGCCTGCATCATACGTGACTGCAAGCACTAGCCTGCGACACTTGGGCGTGCATCTCCTCTTTCACAACGACATATCGAACATAGTACTGGGAGTCATAACCCTATGGACCAAAATTTCAGGTGGCCACTGGCTTAGGAACATTGGAATGCGTAAGAGTACTATTTGTCATTTCAGGTTACAACGAACGTTCGTGCACAGTGAGACACCATCCTGGCATGTGAACATTTTAGTCAGAAAAAGCTTCCTTGTCATCGTCCCAGCCTAATATCTCTGGTGCAATTCCGAGCTGACGAAGCATGGTACCCAATGTGTTGCAACCGGCGTCGTCCTCTTCGGGAGCCAGTCTTTCCGCACCGCAAGGAGCCACTAATGGAGATTCTTCATTTGCGTCTCCGGGTTTGGTATCCCAACCCCAATGCGTCTTGCCGTCGTTGGTGTTCTCCCAGCCGTATGACCTACGGATGAACGTCGCCTTTCCATGGAGGTCGGCAGCGTCCTTAGTAGCGTCCCAGACGTCATAGGCAACTTCTCTGCCTGCTTCTATCCAATTTTCCGCAAGTCTGGTAAGAACCTCTTCTTCTCTCTCCTCCTTGACTTTAATGGCACGCTTAAGTAGCTGTAGCTTGCGTTCAAGTGTCTGGAGCGCCGGTGTGAGGCGTATAGTGCGTGAGTCCGCTGGAAGGTCTCTATTGATGAGCGGTGATTTGAACTGGGTGACAGATCTCGATGTATTGAGAGCCTTGTGCTGTGAAGGGGAGAGGTGCTTGGTAGATTCCTTTGTGTCGATCTTATCATGGCTCATTTCGGGCGTCTCGCTGATGGTCAATTCGGCCTCCCTGTTGTTCGTGTTCTGGGTTTCGTCCGTGACGACGGGAAGCTTCGATGGTGGACGAAACGGAGCTGCCAACTTTTTAAATTGGTGGCGCTGAGAAGCTAGGGTTGCGCGCTTCGGGGTAGGGGGTAGACAGAGGCCGGAGTCCAATTTCTGTATAATCATGGAACACTTGTGTCTCCGCAGAGAAAACAATAATTACCGGACGTTTGATTGGCTGTGATCCATACGATTCATCAGGCTACACGCAGAACGTCAGTGGACGGAGGGGTAACAGTTTCTTACTCGATCATACGTCATTCTGGTAGCCAATCCGCTTTCTGGATGGCGCGAGACCACCCTCAGTACGCGTGGTAGGATCCATCTGCAAACAATATTTATCAGTCTCTGGTGATTTTGTAACGTCGATAATGTCGTGGCTATGGCTATGGAGGTTCTTGGGATCTAAACGAGCTTCATCCCGAGCAACCGATAGCACGTGGTCACTGTGGGGACCGTCTTGAGAACTCGCATAATCCTCCACTTCGACAGCCAGTACCTGCGGAAAGCGTACAGTTCAGCAGTGGTGCACTTAGGAGATAATTCTCCGACCATTTTTGAGGGTTCAATACCACTGGCTGAGGACTGAGACGACGCATAAGGTGAGGACGAGAACAACTGTGGAGGGCTGGAGC